>PQWD01003939.1:14680-32990 GCA_019425675.1 Leucinodes orbonalis | reverse complement strand
TTATACGACCTAGTTGGATGACCTTATATCTTTACTTAGTAATCTAATTGAAATAAATACCATTAAAGCATCCACCTACTGATTCCTGTTATGTGGACGTTTAAATACCAAATAATTATTTCCTCTTGTTTATCCAAAATGCTTAGACATACGTACTCAGTATTCTAGTGACAAATGTGATCTAAGCGAGCAGGCCTTTTTAAAAACGACGACACTGATTGAGTAATAAAACAATAAACGCTTAAATTTTTATATATGTTTACAGAATAAATAGGAAATAAATATCCAGTAAAGAATAAGCTACTTCTTAAGGCACCCAAGGCAGGATGAGTAGGACATGGTGTTTTTGTGTTCTACCAAAAACTTACAACACCCGATGCACCGACGATTCTGTTGAGATCTGTCTTCCCGCTCCACAGACAGGCCGGGCGAAATTCACATTAAACTCCACGAGCGGTCAAATGTGAACACCAGGATGTCATCTATAAGGACACATACATAAATTATACAAAAATACACAGAAAATGTTAAATCTAATACAAAAAACAGTTATTTATATAAAAAAACACGAAGAGAACATGATTTTAGTTTGGAACTATGCATGGCAAGAAGCGAGTGTTTCATTGTGGTTTGTCGAGATGAGTGGTTACCGCCCCATTCCCTTTCCATATTTCCTTTTTACCTACATTCAGCTCATGAAACGTCTTCACGAGTCCACGAGCTTATCGTATGGGTGTTGTTTAGGCCGTAGTTGTCCACGCGGGCTTAGTGCGGTTTGCCGATTGTGGATTTCCTTTTTACTCTCACTTTTTTAAGGTTGCAACACATCGTAGCATTTCGGAGTTACGATGTCCATGGGTGGCGATATCTCCTAGTATCTCTATACCTATGCTTTGTGGGATGTCTCTTTACCATCAGGTGAACAGTACACTCATTTGCCTAGTAAAATGAAAAAAGTAACTACTTTATACTTAAAATTCGATTAAAGAGACGCTTTACGTTCTAAAGTAAGGTAAGGTACTATAGCTATATACTCAAAAAATAATTCAATCCTACTTCTCTCATAGGATTTACTAACTAGCAAGAGTTGAGGAGTTGAAAACGTCGTGGATGACTGCGCCTCGAGAGTCCGCTGCTGGTGATGTCATCGCCCCACTCTTCGAGGTTGTAGACCCCGACCTTTACCACGATGTCCTCCATTGATGTCTTGGTGTTCTTGCTGAGCATGCAATGTGCAGCTAAGAAAGAAAATAAAATATACTTAATTATTTTACTGTTTCCAAATTATAGACTAAGTAAATTAGGTTAATCATTTGTGGGAAGAAGTTTCTTTAAAACATTTTTGTCCTGAATCGCCCTTTCACTAGTCTAAATCAAAAATTGAAAATCAAAACTTGACGTTTCTTCGTGATGTTACATCGAGTTAGTTAATTGTTTATGTAAGCCACTAACCTGTAACGACATGTTTGTGTGAGATCAACGTCCCGAGCAGATGAAGTCCAAACGTCCGGCCGTCTCTGTAGATCGCCACGAGCCATGGCCAGTCCCCTCGGTTGTACGTCTGCCCGTTGAAGATAGGGCACCCGTTCGTTCCCGCCCGCTATGATACCACATTCACTGTGGTCCGATAAGGTTGGTGAGCTCGGGAGCCGAGCGGTACTTGAGGCTGGAAATACAAAATTCGAAGTCACCAATTCTTTCTGGTCCTTATAGAACTTATGCACTCGACACTTGCCTGGTGAAGCTGTAAAGGTCATTTGCGACCAATAGAAGAAGAGAGTAAGAAAAAAATCTAATCTAAGAATTAAATCTAACAATGGCTAATATATATATTTGACGACCCATTTGGTGCAATGGTTGAGATGTTGGCTATTACACCAAGGGTTCCGGGTTCGATCCCCGGGCATCAAACCATTTGTTTGCATGAACATGTCTGTTTGTAATAAACACCCAGACTGTTTCTATGTAAAATATCTATATATTTACAAAAAAAATGTATATATGTATGTTTATCAGTTGTTTAGCACCTTCACTACAAGCTCCTCGTTTAATATGGGGCTATGTCAGTGGATATTTATTATTATTTATATAAAACAACCAGACATGACTATGACTTAAAAAAAAACCAAACATAATGTCAGATCATATAGTATAGTTATTATGTAAAAAAGCAAATAAAACTCGTCTATACAGCAAATTATGAAACGAATATAATAATCTTAGAAAGGAAAACAAGCTTTAACACGTCATTATTCATAATAGGATGTATCACCAGTCAAAACAAAGTATGAAAAATAAAATTAATAAGCAGAAATTTGAAAACTGGAATTTAGGCTGGCTTTTTAATTATGAATATTGTCGTTAGGTATGTTTTATTTCCTGACCTGGTATAAAACAACGCGTATGCATGACACCATCAAAATAAAACGTAATCAAACAAGTTTGGATAGACGGTTTTTGTTGAAGATCATATTTTCGAAAAATATTGGGAAAAAAATATCTATTACACCTAATAACATGAAAAAAATTTGCGCCTTTAACTTCAAATTGTATCCAATTAAAATCACAACAGTTTAATAATTGTAAAACAATAAACATAGTTCCCAGTCGTCAATGTCCACACCTATATTTTAATACCAAAAACCATGACTCGCATCATAAAAATGGATTCGGACTATAATCTATACGTATAGACAAAATTGGAATGACTGTCTGTAATATTGAAATAACCATTTTTTCTTTCATTTTTTCATACGGTACATACCTACGACAATATAACATTGTTTTTTTTCTCTCCGTCTGTTTGTTCCGGGTAATCTCTGAAACGGCTTGACCGATTCTAACAGAACTTTCATTAACAAGTAGCTCATGTTATAAAAAAACTAAGGCTACTTTCATTTTAGGAAAATAAACCGTAGTTGTACCGCGGGACGCGCATTTGATTTTTAATAGTTTTAATAGTTAGCTGACATTTGGGTTAAACATAGGGGACACGACACAGGCTACGTTTTACTGCGGGAGAATTATTAGCTAGAGTACCCTCATCCAGACACAGAAGTGCAGAATACTCCAATTTAATGGGATGATATCTGGCACCAGGGTGGTTCTGGTTGGTATTTAATCTGACGTCTAAATAAGGTTTTTCTAATTAAAAAAAACAAGAATAGAAGACTTACATATTCGGTTTTGGTTTGGCGCCTTGTCCATTTCTATCAGGGTCATAGGGGTTGTAATCCGGTGGTGGCGTCTCCGGCTGAGGAGGTTGCGTTGGCTCAGTAGTGTAAGGGTTATAGTCAGGCGGGGGCTGATCGTTATGGGGTTGCAGTCGAGCTGCCTCTGTCGTGTAAGCGTTTAAACTTGGTCTTCCTGTCGTTCTTTCCGGGTAAAACGGTTTGTTAGGCGTTGAAGGTTCATCGAAGTAGTTATAGTCGGGCCGGTGCTGTGGGGGTCGTTGTGCGAATGGCGGTTGCGTGGTCTGCTCAGTGAAGTAGAAGTCTTGGCCAGGCACGATGGATTGGATCGGCACGCCGCTCTGCGTACGGTTTACTTTAAAGGTGTAGTATGCTGTGAAAAGACGAGATGATTGTTTTTAAAAAGGACTAGTTGCCGTTTCCGAGAAAGATTCTTTGAAAACTATAGGTAGGTAGGAAGAGTAGCTAAACAAGAAATTTCATGCATTTAAAATTCAAGTGTAGATGCTAGATACCCTTTTATATGAAAATATTATATAACATCACACTTCATAAACAGTTCGTATTTCTAATACTAATACGATAAGCTTCTACATACTATTGCCTGGACATCATCATTATTACACAATTGGAGTGTAAAGGCCGGAAAAAAATGAGAACGGATCCGCAGTTGTTACGAGCCCGATAAGATAAACTATATAAGACTCCGATGCAAAATGTAGTTTAGTTCCTGAAAAATAAATATATATATTTCAGGAACTAAACCACATTTTGCAAAACCAAATATTTGCTCAAATGGACCTCTCTTCTTCGATGTTCAAGCTTTTACCCTTATCTGATCCTACTCTGGTATCCTTAATCGCCAATAGTACTTATGTTCATCATCCATTTCATTATCAGCTCTTTGAACGTCCGCACCAAGGGCAAGAGCCTACCCGTAAGGGTGTTTAGGCCTTAGTCGTCCACGCGGGCCCAGTGCGGATTGGACGACTTCACGCACAACCATCGAATCTCTTTGCAGGCGTGCGCAGGTTTCCACACAAAATTTCGTTAAAATTTCGAAAATTTCGAAAATTCGAATACCCATTGGTACGTGGCGGGATTTGAACCTCAGTCCTCTCGGTAAGAGGGTAACAGTCCACACCATTCAGCCACCGACGCTCTACTTATGTGTGACGGCAGAATACAAAACTACAATAAGTATGAAATACGATAAAAAATTTAAATACTTACTTATCGTGTCCTTATCACCGTTGCGATCGTTTACAGTAATGACTTGCGTGTCCACCGGAACAGATCCGCTGAAACTGTTCCCCGGAACAGATCCGCTGAAAGTGTTCCCCGGAACGGAACCACTAAAGGTATTCCCCGGAACGGAACCGCTAAAGGTGTTCACCGGGACAGATCCGCCGAAATTGTTCCCAGGAACGCCACTGATGCTGTTAAAGCCTCCTTGCTTATTGTAGTCGTCGTCGTAGTATACGGTATTGGCTCCACCAGCGGCGGGTCCCCTCAGGTATAGCATGTGCTGAAGGCTGATTGTGCTCACATACTGCCCAGGACCGGGAATATCTGTACAATAAAGAAACATAACATCTTTAAACAATCAAACATTAAATCAGAGGACCGCATTATAACTGAGCATTAGCATGTAATATGGGTAGCTAAATAACTGATAAACATACTTATATATATTTCTTAAATACATACATAGAAACACCCAGACCATTACAAACAGAAATGTTCATGCACACAAATGTTTGTAATAGGGATTGAGCCCGTATCCTTGGTGTAGTAGCCGACGTTCGGCCATTGCACCACATGGCACACTATCAGGTGATTCAGCGTGCAATTCTTAACTAAACTAAGAAAAAAAGTAAAAAATGCAGTCATCCTGCAGTATCAAAGTGATCCAAGTGCAACGCCCAATCCACTAACAACAGATGCTTGGTGCTCATAATCATCAACCTTTAACGTCTCACTGCATGAACAGGTTTTCCTTCACAGCATAGTTGTGGGAAGTTTGAGCTGTAACCCAAGCTAAGTAGGTAGGCCTATTTAATTCATGTTTACTTTATTCTTTAAATTACGTTCACAATCAATAATTTACCAATTGTACTATCAGCTACTACTTTAGGAAAGATTTGCCACTTTATTAACATTTTCATCATCATCATCATCATCAGCTCATTAAACGTCCCCACCGAGGGGCACAAGCCTACCCGTATAGGGTGATTAGGCCTTAGTCGTCCACGCGGGCCCAGTGCGGATTGGACGACTTCACACACAACCTTCGAATCTCTTCGCAGGCGTGCATGAAGGTTTCCTCACGATGTTTTCCTTCACCGTAAGAGCGTCGGATAACGTACATATATTTTCGAAATCAAAGTCAAAGTCAAAAACATTTGTTTCAAATTAGGCTTACAAAAAGCACTTATAAACGTCAAAAAATATACAAAAATATAATAAAAAACGATTAAAATACTAAACTAAAAATATGAGTTCTGACGCTTTGAAAAAAAAGCGCTTCAGTGGTTTGGCCTGTTGACATCACATTAGTACATGCCGGGATTTGAACCTCAGTCCTCCCGGTAGGAAGGCGACAGTCCGCGCCATTGAGCCACCGACGCTCCATTAACATTTTACTCATCATCATCATCATCATTACAGCCCAATTATGTCCACTGCTGAACGAAGGCCTCCCCTAATGATTTCCACGTGGACCGATCCCTTGCAGTTGACATCCATCTGCTACCCGCCACCTTAACCAGATCATCCGTCATCTGGTTGGGGTCGGCCTACGCTTCGCTTTCCGTTACGTGGACGCCACTCGAGAACCTTTCCGCCCCATCGGCCATCGGTTCTACGCACTATGTGCCCTGCCCACTGCCACTTCAACTTGCTAATCCTCTGGGCTATGTCGGTCACCCTAGTTCTCCTACGGATATCATCGTTTCGGATTTTATCGCGTAGGAGACACCTAACATAGCCTCTCCATAGCACGCTGAGCAACCTTGAGTCTATTCAAGAGGCCTTAGTGAGCGACCACGTTTCGCTTCCGTATGTCATAACTGGCAACACACACTGGTCAAAGACCTTCGTCTTGAGACACTGAGGTATTTTGGACGAAAAGATCTGCCTTAACTTCCCGAACGCTGCCCATCCTAATTGGATTCGACGAGATACCTCCTTCTCGAAGTTGGACCTACCCATTTGGACTACCTGTCCCAGGTACACATATTCGTCAACAACTTCGAGGACAGAACTTCCAACTGATATCGGTATAGGTACGACATGGGCATTAGACATGACTTTCGTCTTGTCCATGTTCATTTTAAGACCCACCTGTTGAGAAGCTCCGTCTAGGGTTTCGAGCATAATGCTTAAATCCTCCATGGATTCTGCCATGACTACTATATCATCGGCAAATCGAGAAGAGTGATTACTCGCCATTCACGTTGGGGCCGTCCATTAACCACGTGATCTTTTTTGCATTTTTTTAAAGGCCCCCCCCCCCCTTGGTGCTACGTAGTGAGTTTAAGTCTACCTACCCCCTCCTTTCTCACATCACGTATATCTTTAATACCTACAAAGAATTTTAAGATTTTCAAAATATTACCTTTAAATACAGGTATAACTATAATTTTATTTTATTCTGAAATTAAGGGACCATGATAAAAATGTCTACACTAGGTAAATACACGTGATATCTTACTACACCGCCCCCCCCTCCCCCTTATCTGTTATTTTCGTGATTTTTTTTTAACCCTCCTCCCCCTTTCAAGCCTCACGTAATTAATGGACAACCCCTTGATGCCAAGTCCTTTCAATCGAGCAGCTTAACATATCTTTCCAACGCAACTGTGAACAGTTTCGGAGATATAACGTCTCCCTGTCTCACTCCTCGGTGCAATTGGATAGGTGTGTAGCTTCTTCATGTACACGGACTGACATAGTAGCGCTCTCGTACAGCATCTCAATACTTCGATATAGCGAAAGTCAATATGGACCGTTGGAGGGCCTGAAGCACAGCCCAAGTCTCGATCGAATCAAAGGCTTTCTCATAGTCCACAAACGCCAAGCATAATGGCCGGTTATCTCTCTAGTCTTGTATAACCTGCGCAGCGTATGTATGTGGTCTATGGTGCTGAAGCCTTTGCGGATTTACATTTACATTTACTCATTTCAATATATTATGTTTAAAATAACTTTGTCAATCTTTCACTTCGACGGATTCACACTACAACCTAAGTTACTACTACTACAACAGGTACGGCGTTTTGTAGTCTACTAAGCATTACCTCGTACATATTATACTATTGGTATACTAGCCGTGCCCAGCGTATAAGATATTCTCTCGAAATAAAACATAACCTAAATAGCATCATTAAGTCACGTTAAAGCGCGCAGCTCACAAGACGCGCGGCGACCGCACGGAACTATATTACTCTATTTTGCTAATGAAAAGGTTTTATCGAAATAAAAGTAGCCTAGGTTTTTTCTTATTACCTCAGCTACCTGCCAAAGGAAAGTCCCATCAAAATCTATACAGCAATGTTCGTGATTACCCGGAACAAACTGACACTTCCATTTTCAGCATCAGCTCATTATACGTCGTACGAGCCTACCCGTATAGGGTGATTAGGCCTTAGTCATCAACGCGGACCCAGTGCGGGTTGGACGACTTAACGCACAACCTTTGAATCTCTTCGAAGGCGTGCGCAGGTTTCCTCGCGATGTTTTCCTTCACCGTATGTTCACTTCAATTTTATAAATATGTAATAGATTATAACCTGGAGGTCCATAGCACAGTTCTTGACCGTTGACCGAGAGGGATGTGAGTCTTGGCAGTGGTGACGTCACGGGGAAGTGCACTCGATACGTCAGAGTGCCGCCCCTGTTGTAGTTTTGTAGTGCTGTCTGTGCTTGAAGCGGCTCGATTCGACCCACGTAATTCTGTAATCAAACAGTTTAGCTTCTACATCCACTGTAGGACAACGTTGACTACAAATAGTATCCACCATTTCATCATTTGCATGCCAAATGTGACTGGCAGTATATGGTGGAAGAAATTTTATGTAATGTGAACCTATGTATACAACCCATATTACGCAAATAATATGTTGATTTGATTTGATTTGATTTGATCATCATCAGCTCATTAAACGTCCCCACCGAGGGGCACGAGCCTACCCGTATAGGATGATTAAACCTTAGTCATCCATGCAGGCCCAGTGCGGATAAGACTCTTCGCAGGCGTGCATGAAGGTTTCCTTCCGATGTTATTCTTCACCGTAAGAGCGTCGGATAACGTACATATGATTTCGAAAATTCGAAAACACATTGGTACGTGGCGGGATTTGAACTTCAGCCCTCCCGGTAGGAGGGCAACAGTCCACACCATTGAGCCACCGACGCTCCTTCATTTATGTGAATCTTTTTTTTTTTTTACGTTTTGTTCCCCTTTAATTGTATTTATAGTTATATCTTAATTATTTTGTGTGTTCATTTTTACAACGTAAGCAACGATAAAACACGGAATTAACTACTTATTTCACTTACGAAAGCATATACTTTTTATACGTCCATATAATGAGATTGCTTGATCAAATACCACCAATTAAAAACTAATCTAAAATTTAGTTTAGATGATTGACAAAAGACATCAACGCAGTAGGGAAGTTGCGAAAATTCAAAGTTCAAATTAAATTTATAATTTTGAAAAATGTAGCATCAATCATAGATTTTGATATTATATATAAGACAAATATACAAAATTAAATTTGAGATGAGTTTTATAAAATAATTTAGCTCGCAGGTTTTAATTAGGAATATTTTATGAACACTAATATATTTCGTTTATTTTACTTTATTATTTTATATCTTCCTTTCAAATTTCAATTAAATTTCTTTACCAGGACCTTAAATAATGATAGGTATGACTTAAAAAATAGGTAAGTTATTTAAAATTACAGTTAATTAGCACTTAGTTAGGGAACACAACAAATAATTACTTTTCCGCGTAAAAAACATACACTCGTAGGTTCTTATTCACTATGTATATTCATTACGTAATGTGTTAACTAAATGAATCTATTTAGAATAATATTTCGAACGTCGCAAAGAGCTTTACTGCAGATCTATTTATTTTACATACAAAAATGTTTACCTACCAATGTATCGTTATAAATCCAGGAACAGTCAAAATATTGCCCAAGAAATCGCTTTAAAATGTTAATTGAATATTATCTATTTTATCAGTGATATTATCCATCTGAACATTGTCATAGACAAACATAACATATAAATAAATATTCCTTACAAGGAAAATGTAGTTAAAAAAAAGGTTTTCAACAATATATCTTATACATTATGTAATAAAATTTAAAATTGTATGTCAGTACCAAATATGCCACCAGAAAGTACCCTACTATGTTGTCCATATTATAGAGAAACTGGGAAATCCCAGCACTTAAGAAGATTGACTGCAGGAATGGAGGCTTTATAGGGTTACCACACTTACAGGTATAAAATAATCTAACTGTATGATAATACTTACTTTTCGAACGATGATTTTTATGGTATTAGACAATGCTTAGGTACGTCTAACAACCCCTAGGTACCACTCTATTTCAAGACATCAAAATTGGTATAGGTATTCATAGGTAAACCACAGATTTACCAATAAAGGTACAATAGTAAAGGCGACAGACTACGGTATAGGTTCAAAGACAATGCAACCTGGTAATGGAGCGGGCTATGCTCGGGATTTCTCTTTTGTATAAAATCAGAAATGATGTTCGTAAAAGGGCTAAAGTTAGCGTCATAGCTCGCCTAATCTGCAATTTAAAGTGGCAGTAGACCGGTCACGTTTGTCGCAGAACCGATAGCTGTTGAAGCAGACTAGTTCTGGAGTGGAGATCGTGTCTTAGCAAGCGTAGTGATTCCCTGGACCGAGGACTTGGTAAAGGTCGCTGGTGAAGGGTGGATGATGAAAGTGGTGGATCATGATATTTAGTTCAAAGTGGGGAAGACCTGAGAAGAGAGGGAGAGAAAAAATAATAAACCAAATAACTGATATTTTACTTATATGCTATTGATATAAATTCCATAAATCTTAGTATGCAAATAAAGTACCCAGATCAATACAAACAAACACAAATGTATGTTCCTAGACACAAATGTATGCAATGCATGGGAATCCAGGGGTGACATAGAAGATTTTTAGTTACCTACCACATCAGAAAATGGGAGAAACCTAGGTCCAGCAGTGAACTGCAACATGATAAAGAGAGAGAGAGAGAAAACGCCACATCGGTCGTCAAAGTAACTAAGACTTCCTCCAAATGATTATCGCGAGAAATGGACAACCCCAAGTTAAGGTTCCAGACTCTTACAACTTTAACTTATGGACGAGTGTACGACTAGCTATCTAATACATCTTTACGCGTAAATATCTCATTTATCCATCTTGTTTCTAAGGTTGAAAATCATTTGTTTCTACTCAGCATAATTGCAGCATTTAACATACGAATAATATATGAAAGTATTTTTCCCTACATGATTTGTGTGTCTAGTTTACATCAAATTTCAATGTTTATTGTTAATGTTCATTTCAAAATAACCTTGGTGAATGTTAAACGTTTTCTTGATGTTTCCGCTATTCTATAAGCGAATGTGGCCTACACCAATTTATCTGAGGAGTTGTGTCGGGAACTTGCGCTCTCTCACGTATAACATATATTTTTTAATTTGTATTTTGGTATTATAAGCCTACAGTTAGTATATCAGATACTGTATATTTTCTCTCATAAATCAACCAACCAACGTATAAAGCCCCTTTACAGAAGATCAAGCTTTCCTACACAGGATGTTTAAGCCACAATCCGCCACAAGGGCTCAACGCGGAACATTGGATGATTTCATATCAAGTGGTAAGCGATGATATATATCTTCATTCTTTGACCTATCACAGTCTACTACTTGACATAGGTCTCCCTTATTCTGCTCCAGATATTCCGGTCCTGCGCTTGGCTCATCCAGCCCCCACCAACGACCTTTCGCACGGCTTTGGTCCATCGGGCCGGAGAGCGTCCTACGCTACTGTTGTCAAGAGGGGTAAATAAATTTCATTTTTTTAAACTATATTGTTGTTTCACTTACGACTCTCCCTTGCCTGATATTAAGAAACATCGACATTTTTAGGTGAGAAACTATAAAAGAAAGACAGGAACGGCAAATATTAAAAATTTTAAGTAGCAAAAGTTTCTAAAAGCCATTTTCTATTATCTTAATCGTTTAATATGTGACGAATCAGTTTATTATTATATTGAGGTTTATTAACCCATGAGTCATTATGTGGTTCTTCAGGAAAATATTTTTTATATATTTTTACATCTAATACTTCGTTACCTTTATCAAGGTTTTAGATTAGATATCTGTTACGTGAATGCTAATTGAGAATTTTATTAATCTTCTACGCAGACGTGATGGTGACTGGTACTATTTTTTTATTCCTTTTAAATACAGGTAGGAAGTACGGCTGTTTAGATTAAACGTTACAAACTCTGTAACAGGGCGCAGCCACAGACATCTTAATACAAAATCTGTGGGCAGCTGTTATGATCAAATGTATTGTTTGATAAGTAGGTATCTACTAAACATTCATTGTTTTAAACTAAATGAAATAGGTCAAAACTACTCGCATGATTAAGTATAATTTCTGTTTTATATTAATTATAAAAATAATAATAACATACGTAGCGTAGGTACGTTCGTTACGTAGGTAAGTATATACAATCAATGTCCTCAGCCAATGGCGAATGCAGTACCTTTAAAAACATTTTAAATGTTGAAACCTACACTTACAAAATTAGTGAAGTGAAGTGTGTAATAAATATCAAACAATTAATTGTACGAGTTATCTTATTAAGTAGATACCTAATCATGTACTTACCTACATTAGGTATTAATTGTTTGGTTAGTCCATCGCACCTTTTACATATGTAACTAATTATAATTTGGCATCTCAAACATGTTACTGCACAAGCGTGCACTACTAATGATGAATAATAACAATCACAAGCAAGGGTACCAGCTACTTATAACTATGTATAGCAGTAAATTTAAAATCCAAACAAACATTAGCATTTGTTTGTGACGAAATTTTATGAGAAAACTACCGTAAATAAATAGGAAGAAACGAATGCATGTTCATTTAGAACTACCATAAAGAATATTATTATTTCATTGAGGATTTCTTAAATAAAATCTCAAAATGTTTTCTTGAACTCATCAACAGCTTGTAACGGCACACTGTAGAGCACAGGCCTTCCCACACATTTCTTCCCACAGCTATGCTTCATCTGAGGGGCACGAGCTTACCCGTATAGGGTGATTAGGCCTTGGTAGTCCACGGGGGCGCATTGCGGGTTGGACGACTTCACGCAAACCTTTGAATCTCTTCACAGGCGTGCGCAGGTTTCCTCACGATGTTTTCCTTCACCGTAAGAGCGTCGAATATCGTACATATATTTTTCGAAAATTTGAAAACACATTGGTACGTGGCGGGATTTGAACCTCAGCCTTCCCGGTAGGAGGGCAACAGTCCACACCATTGAGCCACAGACGCTCTATGCTTCATCACATCAGCTCATTAAACGTCCCCACCGAGGGGCACGAGCCTACCCGTATAAGGTGTTTAGACCTTAGTCGTCCACGCGGGCCCAGTGCGGGTTGGAAGGCTCTATTGAGGCTTGTTGTGGGGAAATTGAGCCGTAACCCAATAGCCGTAATGCGGATTGTTGGGTATTAACAAATACCACCCTAAGATTGTAGCCGGGATCGACAGCACGGAATCATCTTTTCGGACAATCAAGTGATTCAGCCTGCAATGTCCTTAGCAAACAAGGAAACATCGCAGAAGGTGACGAATCCGGGTCACGCGGCCGAACACTGTAAACTCAATTCTTATTAAAGGTAGAAGAATTTAACAGCTGATACTCTCTGTATAAAAACTTATCAAATAAAAATGTTTTCTTATTCCTTACCACAGCATTTTTGTGAATTTTATTCACAAAATTATGCAACAGCTTTGAGCTTCGAATGCGTTGGTTTGAGGAAAAAAACAACTTAAGTATTTACAAGTCGCAAACCTTGAGGGAAAGTGCAAAGCCCTCGTTGCAACTAGCCATACATCAATCAGCATCCTCATGCAGATAAAATGACTGCGTATAAACCCGTTTCTGTATCACCGTTAACTCGCCAACGACTTTGTTGGAATTGCATTTTTTAAAATTGACGGGTGGGCCGATTCACGTTGATGGTAAATGAAACGCGTAGAGCGTCGGTGGCTCAATGGTGTGGACTGTTGCTCTTCTACCGGGAGGGCTGAGGTTCGAATCCCGCCACGTACCAATGTATTTTCGAATTTCCGAAAATATATGTACGTTATCCTATGCTCTTACGGTGAAGGAAAACATCGTGAGGAAACCTGCGCACGCCTGCGAAGAGATTCGAAGGTTGTGCGTGAAGTCGTCTAACCCGCACTGGGTCCGCGTGGACGACTAAGGCCTAATCACCCTATACGGGTAGGCTCGTGCCCCTCGGTGGGGTACGTGGCGGGATTGTAACCTCAGCCCTCCCGGTAAGAGGCCAACAGTCCNTTGAGCTTCGAATGCGTTGGTTTGAGGAAAAAAACAACTTAAGTATTTACAAGTCGCAAACCTTGAGGGAAAGTGCAAAGCCCTCGTTGCAACTAGCCATACATCAATCAGCATCCTCATGCAGATAAAATGACTGCGTATAAACCCGTTTCTGTATCACCGTTAACTCGCCAACGACTTTGTTGGAATTGCATTTTTTATATCATTAAAATTGACGGGTGGGCCGATTCACGTTGATGGTAAATGAAACGCGTAGAGCGTCGGTGGCTCAATGGTGTGGACTGTTGCTCTTCTACCGGGAGGGCTGAGGTTCGAATCCCGCCACGTACCAATGTATTTTCGAATTTCCGAAAATATATGTACGTTATCCTATGCTCTTACGGTGAAGGAAAACATCGTGAGGAAACCTGCGCACGCCTGCGAAGAGATTCGAAGGTTGTGCGTGAAGTCGTCTAACCCGCACTGGGTCCGCGTGGACGACTAAGGCCTAATCACCCTATACGGGTAGGCTCGTGCCCCTCGGTGGGGTACGTGGCGGGATTGTAACCTCAGCCCTCCCGGTAAGAGGCCAACAGTCCACACCATTGAGCCACCGACGCTCTAATGAATGTAGATAACTAGAGAGTATGTAATTGTTTTCGCGCAATACTGTCGTACGCCCCCACCCGATCTAAGTGATGTAAGGTCTCTTCTACCCAGTAATTTCACTAATTGTCTTCTATAAAGAACAAAAAATACAGAAACATAACCAATAGCATAACACTTATATTCCCGGGATGATATTTGACACTGTGGCATAGACTTAAATATACTCAATGCACTGTGGTTATTATCTTTCTAGGTATCGAGCCTACCATCTATTTAAAGTATGTTTAACGCAGTTTCCTTATTATAGCGGACGAGTTAATAATTATAGGTAAACAGGTACTATAGTTATTTGCTAATTATGTAAATTCAATTAATGATTGCTGAATAATTTATTTCCGTGGCCCCAGGAATATATCGAAATAGGTCAAAGGATATACGGCGTTGCGGATTTGAAATAATATAACTCAAAAACTTTGGAACCAGCAAGTATTTCGGAATAAAAAACATTCTTGTAACATCTTCATGACGTACCGTTTTTAAAAAATTAACAAAACTTTTTATGCCAAAACCGATCCTGTCCCTAAATGTTTTTAATTCGATCCCCGTACAGTACACACATTTGTATGCTTAAACATGACTAATTGGATAGTAATGTGTGAAATATGTAATTACTTAAAAAAAGTTTTATACGCAAAAAAGGAGCTCTGTCTGGATAATTAGGGTTTTTGTATGTTATAAAGTGATCGGGACGGTCAGTTCGCTCACCTGATGGTAAGTGACACGCCTGACCATGACATAGCAGTATTGAAAAAAAACAGGTGGTTCTTCGCCAATACCGCCCTGTGCTCGTTACCCATGGTACGGATGTTAGGTCGCTATATTTATTTATTATGTATAAATTATAGATATTTAGACGCAGTTGGAATATTTTATTATCTGTTAAAAGGATATAAGATGCTTGAGCACACGCTTTAACAAATAATATATGAAACTCCATTGCATTAACGATGTTGGAGACAAGTTATTGCTGTGTAAATTGATATATCCGCATGTAAACGTAGTGCCAGAAACAAAAGAATACCTACCTACTACGGTTAGAGTATTCTATTTTCTCAACCACTGGCAACAGTCTCCTGAGGCTGCTCGTTCAAAAATGCTTTAAGAGTATAGTCGTATAAGCCTATTGGGAGTAGTGAACCTCTGAACTGATAATCAGTAATCCAAGGTTATGGCTCTAAGTAAGTCCTGATAGAGTAGTGCCAATTGAATCACTACTTTGGAAAATGAAGCTCAGTCTAAACTCCAAAGAGGATAATATAGTATTGTGTGGATCCCACGATCAGACGTCTTAGTCGGTTAGTGGTTTTGAAAATGGTTACAAGTACCTACAAATTAGGTAAATTGATCACTTAGATGAACGTATATTTCCGATCGATAATTAATTACCTGAACGGTATTTAAAATTAATAACAGGTTACCTACGTAAACGATTTACCTTAATCTATTTGTTTAACTATTGTTATTATAACATTCCTTAATAATCTAGGTGTATTAGTAACTTTATAACAAAACACATTATAAATGGTCATTTTCGATTACCACGTTGACGTAGGTATACTAGGATATCCGTAGGAAATCTAGGGTGACCGACATAACCCACAGGATAAGCAAGTTGAAGTGGCCTTAGGCAGCGCACATAGTCCGTAGAACCGATGGCCGATGGGGCGGAAAGGTTGTTGAGTGGCGCCCACGTAACGGAAAAAGAAGTTTAGGACCTGGAGATGGCGAATCTGAACTGTTAGGGATCGGCCTGCGTGGAAATCATTAAAATCTTTGTTCAGCAGTATACATATAAGGATGTAATGATGATTATACGAAAAAAAATTTAATCCTTTATACGAGTTGCTATTCGAGGATCATTATCATATATTAAAACTAAAATGAAGGTATCTAATTTAAAAAGTAATTAAATAACAATCGCTCAATAATAGGGCAAAAATTTGGGGTACGTTTCATGTCATCAGCATTTGCCTAAGATAAAGTATGCCAGTTGGTATAGTACAGGCCTTCCCACATGTCTATTGGCTATTAGGAGTTTAGGTCGAAACCCACCACGCGGGCCCAACACGGATAAGTGTGTGCTAGCGACTACCATCCTAAGATCGGTACCAACGGCTTAATGTGCCTTACGGAATGACTCGAGATAACATTTTTTGGTCGCCCATCTGACATCCGACCATTCTATAGTAGTTTGACTTGTGTTGTACGGTCATCGAGAGAGCGGAACAGTCGCTATGATGTTTACAAATACATTACGACTGTTGTTTATGTTGGAGCAACCTATATATAATAGGATGCTCCAACATAATCCATTAAAATGTAATAAGGGTTGGAAGATGTGAAGTTAGTGCATTGTTAGTGCAACAACTTTTATCGTTGTTATAAAATGTTTGTCGTAAGCCCTCACTCATTGATGGATTGGCAAAAACACAGGGGCGGATAATACGCAGCTTTGAAGAACATTTTTTTATGTAATAAGTAACTAATATAATAATGGCGTTATATTCCAACTTGAACCATATTCCAATGTTCGGCCAACTCGATTAAGTCAGATTTGATACATACATGTAACTACCGACTTGCTGTCTTTTCCCATATAATCTCAAGGTTGGTAATAAAGGATACTACTTATTTGATTAACATGAATATAACTATTCGTCCAGGTAACAACGTGTAGTATATCAGTAGGTCACTAAAATTAGTCGGTCTGTTTTTTTTTTTACAAAAATAAAACAAACAATAAATGTCTTTTGGGCGAAATAAGTGTAAAAGAGACTGAATTATAAGGTTTGTAGTAGTACACAAATGCTCGCGATGAAGCGGTTAGAGTGGGTAGGTCCGATGGAAAGCGGAATCACAGGATACGTATCCCTCGCACTAGCGAAAGATGTAAATCCGCAAATGAAAGGAGCTACGATGCGCCGTATCCCGTGGTATAGTCGATTCACCAAAGAAGACCAAAAATGGCGGCCGTCTGCCATGTACACTAATGAACAAAATACTTACATCAAATAAATAATATTTTTTTTAATTATCTATAATCAATTCATGTTTAAATGTTCAGGATTAAAAGATACCTATGTAATTAAGATCAATTCAGGCTCAAATTTTACTTGTCATATAGTTTTTTCCATTTTTGTGGACCATGGATTAACTTTTTCTTTTATAAATTTTTACGGAGGCCCAAGCCATTTCTATAGGATTTAAATCCGGATGGTAAGGTGGGAGACGGAGATATTATGACCATGTTCTATCAAATTTTATCTATAGAGTAGTTTCTTTAAGCGTAAAAGGAATGAATATTTAATGATAGTGAAACAATATTTTTCTTCATTAAAATAATAATCAATCATGTAGAATATAACAAATATCATGGATAATATAATCAGCAAAGTACCCAAAAGTATTTCAAAATATAGGTAATGGGTTCTGTTTTTCTATTCAAATTAATCCGATATTTTTGTTTATAATGTCTGTTATAGATTCATTTAAAGATGATATATTGATTTTATTTTTTTTAACAAATTGCAAGATGCGAAACCTTGTCAACAATCTACTACACAAATATATTTAAACTCGTATACAATCCTTCTCGCCTGGGCTTTTCGAAGCAACATAATCTAGAGAAGTTCATGAATGGCTCAGAAACAAAAAAAATAACAATAAATATATAAAATGCAAACGAAAACAGTTTTTCTTCACACTGTATCTAGAGTACTGTCAGCGCGCAAATTCATATATAGACGAATAGCATAGAAAGTGCAACTTGTCCTCAGAAGACGCCGACCAATGGCGTTGCCCCGCTCT
>PQWD01003938.1:18323-31805 GCA_019425675.1 Leucinodes orbonalis | reverse complement strand
ATATAGGGGATAGAAAATGAGAATGAAAACCGATGTTTGCAAATATGCCCGAATGGGGTATCAATGAAAGGAAATGGTTCGTACATTACAATAGCTAAGTTTAATTAAAATCGGTTCAGCCGTTTATAAGATATAAGGGAGAAAAACCGATTGTTTACAAATATGCCGAGTGGGTATTAATGGAAAGGAAATGATTCGTACATTACAATAGTAAGTAAAAACAGGGGTGTTATAAGTTGACGTGTCTGTCTATATACTAAAATCTAAACTTAACCTAAACCTACATAAAAAGTGAAATAAAAATGCAATTAAAAAATTTTAAAAACCCACACAAGAACTTAAGTAATTTCCCTTTAAAAAGTAAAAAATAATAAAAGAAACTTAATGTTAAATCCTAAGAATCTATTAATAATTCTAAAAAAAAACCTCGCGTTGGGGGACCGCTCTTAACTAACAATTCAAATACAATAGTCTCATTAAGTAACAGAGATGACATAAAAACAAAATTAAGAGAATAATTCAAAACTTCCATACAATTCTTCAAAGTCTTGGGTAAAAGCCTAAAGAGGTAACCATCTTATGAAAAATAACGTAGATAAGAAAGAAATATTAGGAGCGGTCCCACGCGAGGTTTTTTTTTGGAATTATTAATAGATTCTTAGGTACTTTAACATTAAGTATCTTTTATTATTTTTTACTTTTTAAAGAGAATCTAAGTCTGAGTCGGGGTTTTTAATTTTTAATTTATTTGACATTGCAACACAACAGAATAAAATGCATTAAAAAAAAAGAGAATATAAAAAAATATAAAAAACTGTGTACGATGTCCAAAGTAATTGGACCCACTCAGCATGTGCCCTGGCCCGGTAATCGGACCCTGACGCTTATATTCTGTGAGCCCTTGTGGTAGGCGCACGGACAAGGTCCTCATATATAACTAATCAATAATAATACATACAAATAATGTTAATATTGTACATGCACTAAAATATATAAAAAATACTTATATACACATTATTTTAAATACATAAATAAGAATAAAACAATATATAAACCTGATGTTGAAATAGAGTGTAGATAAGAATCACCGTGGAATCGCTCGTGGAAGCTGGTAAGGAAAGAGGGCGGCGATATCGGGACAGAACTATGTCTAACAATGGACGGAAATTGTTGACGAGACGGGAGGGATAAAGCTACGTCTGTTATGATTTACTATGTCAATCTTTTGGGTTCGTAGCCAACCTCTCTGCACCCTGTTTATATGGGAATACCCCAGTCTGAACATTTATTCAAAATACATATTAGGCAAATTATGATACAAACTCAAAAAAAAATTTAACATTAAAATCCTTTAGGTAAAACCTTTGCGATTGATCAATAATACATTTGATCATCAATCATCAACATCAGCTCATTAAACGTACGTATGGAGCTGCTTGTATTCTAAAAGTAGTGAACATAGACAAAACGTGCCAAGTCTAAGGTTCCTTACTGCAATTAATTAATTATTATGGTTGATGTTGTGTGACTTGGCGTTGAAGAGTACACAAGGATACAAAACTAGGTGCTTCATGACACCATTGCACCAATCTGTCGCCAGAACCGCTACCACATTGACGGTACAAATTTGCCACTTGGAAAACGGTGATTCAAAGCCCATCGATTGTAGGCTTGATAAAGCCACTAACGTATAAGAATGTTCAACGGCCAAGTCACACAACATTAACCATAATAATTAATTAATTGCAGTAAGGAACCTTAGACTTGGCACGTCTTTGTCTTGATTTCATTACTTTTTAGAGATAATCAAGCAGCTCCATCGAGACTTGGCTAGATTTTTTACAGAATGTTTTTGGTGGGATTTTACTTCTTTTTGTAGAAACTTGAAAGGAATATTAGACGACCCATTGGGTGTAATGGTTGAAACGTCGGCTACTACACCAAGGGTTCCGGGTTCGATCCCCGGGCAGTACCTACAAATATTTGTGTGCACGAACATGTCTGTTTGTATTGGTCTAGCGCGCTCGACTTGGGGGGGCACTACCGTGCCCCCGATTTTTGACATCGATGAAGCGGCCCACCATTGTTAAATATATATTGTTTAAAGGCGGTATGAAATTCTTATAGTTTGGCTGGGCTCTTTTGTTATCTAAGCAGGGTCACCAGGTACTCACGATCTTCGATTATCCAAGTATTATATATAGTTTTCCCTTTATGTAACCATTAACCCTGACTCTGTACAAATTTCAGCTCTGTGAGTTAATGGGAAGTACTAGTTCTATTTTGATGATTTTGTTATCTAAGCAGGGTCACAGGTACTCCAAATCTTCGATTTTCGAAATTTTCATAGTTTTCCCTTTATGTAGCCATTAAACCTAACTCTGTACCGAATTTCAGCTTTCTGAGTTAATGGGAAGTACTAGTTCTATTTTGATGATCATGAGTGAGTGTCTGTAAAATGCGAAACTTTGCTTTCGCTTAACGTCGGAACTAAATGACCTACAGACTTGAATTTTGGATTTAAAGTAAGTTATTATATTTACTAGATGACGAAAATTTTAACGCTCTGGTATTATCCAAAGGTTCTCAAATCGGGGCCTGAAAATGCGGCGAAATGGATCCTGTAAAGGATGGTACGGCAGTGTTTGCTTCGCGCTCGACTTGGCGGGGGCACTGCCGTGCCCCCAGATTTCGAAAATTCTAAAACATATTCGTACGTGGCGCGATTTGAACCAGTCCTCCCGGTAGGAGGGCAACAGTCCACACCATTTCGCCACCGACGCCCATAATAGGTACATTTACAATAAAAAACAATTAAACATGGTGAAATGTGTGGCCGGCGCTTGCTCGACGTATAATGTAGTAACTACGAAGTAAAATAAATTATAGTATTGCTCAATGCGATGCGTTAATTTTATCATTTATTTGTATTCGTGTTACCAAGTGTACCTACAGGACAGTCGAGTAGCTCACCTGATGGTAAGTGATACGCCTGACCATGACAGACCGGCATTGAAGGACACCAACAAATAATACAGTTATTATTCTCCATCAACGCCGCACCGAGACAACAGATGTTAGGTCTCTTATACCCAGTAATTTCACTAGATACCAACAGTGACCTCATCCCGATCCCAATCAAACACAAAAGTGCAAAAGTATTGTTTAACTTTTATGATAAATCTATATGGTATTAGGTTCCCATAAAAACATTCCATAATATGAGTAAAATAATAGGTCGAATTGGATGCTTGAATCATTGGATTCAAACTATATTCATATGCAAGTAGTAAAAGTGGTAATTTCAATATTAAAACAGACATACACCGATAGCGAGCCCCTTATTAAGCAAGGAGCCTGTAGTTATGGTACTGATTAACATACTTACATAAATTTTTTTGACAATATTTAATATTCACAAAGAACCACCCAGACCATTACAAACAGACATGTTCATGCACACAAATGTTTGTAATATCCGGGGGATCGAACCTGGAACCCTTGGTGTAGAACACCATATGGATCGTCAATATGAATACTATATTTAAATATGTACAGTTAATTGCTTGAAGTAGACTTTACAAACAGAAATACTTGGAAAAAATAAAAGACATGATTATCATTAAGTCACTTTATTTATCAAACCACAAAGATGACAAAAGTAAACCTCATCTATGGACAGTATATAAGAGCGTCTTTATCCGTAACTGTATTATAACTACATGAAAAAAATACAAAATAATAATATATGAATAATTTCAACCTTTATCTAGATTTTGACATTATCACTATTCACTTTTAATAAAAATCATGATTTAAAATTTTGCTAACTGCCAATGTCTTAGAATTGACATAATTTGGACATTGTAAAAGCTTTGATGTGTAATTTGACACAATTGTTTTATAGTTTACAATCAGCAACAGATTAATGACTATTGGAAAAATAATTATATTTAAAGTACCCATCCGTGTACACATACTATTATTACAATATAAATGCATCATAATTTTAAAGCAACGAAGTACTTTCTGTAAATGTATATATATTGTTAAAATCTTTACAGGAACATTTTCATAAATATCGTATTTTATACTTATAATTACATGGTATTATGGGTTTAAAGTAAAACAAGCTATTTTTGGCACTGGTCATGGAAACGCAAAGGAATTGACGAATGTGTGTTTAAACACACTACATAGCAAGCATGCAGATTTAACTTTTTGATTTTATTATACATTATCTGTATTCTCCGGCTGTAAATAAAATTTTATTTTAATAAGTACTTACAGCATAAATCCTACTTTTGTCAAAGATGTTTTGCGCCTAATTTCTCAGGCCATTGTCCAAATGCGTATCTTAAATCATACTCCCCTATCAAAGAAGCATCTCACCATAGATGAGGGATATGCCCTTAGTGGTTATTTCAACTTTGTATAAAATATACACTTGTAATTACTAAAAATAATCAGTACATTTTAAAACTTAAATGACCATTCCTTTCAATCCAAGTCAATTTCTATCCTAATCCCTAAATTACATTGACATAATATTAGAAAAAATATTTACAATTAAAACTAAAAGTGATAGTAATAATAAAAATTAAATTTGACTGTCCGAGACCAAAATTGATCCGAGACAAATTTCGTTAAAATTTCGAAATTATGTACCAGTAAAATGATTCTTAAATAACCCAACACTGGAAATGACTTTCTCTGACTATGCTTCAAAATTTTGGCCCATGATTCCAATATAAAAAATATTTAATATTAAATTTACCATTTGAAAAAAAGTAAATTAATTTATAAGTACTTACTTATTAACACAACTTAAGAACAAAATATTGAATTCATGTTTACAATTTGCATGTAACTATCGAATTCCCATGTCTTCATATTCACAATGAAATACAATAAATAAAATAAAGAGTGAGCAAAGGCTTAACATGACAATAAAGATTAAGATTCATAAAATAAAGAGTCCTTAAGTGAATGCATCATAATTCATAAACCAACACAAACGTCAAGGAATGACAACTTGATAAAGCAATTACATTTTCAGGTCTGTTAGACCAGTGTCTAAGAAAGATATTTACAATTTAAAGTTAGCAATATTATAAAAAGTATGCACACGATGCCTAAATCAGCCGTAATCACTGTTAAACCAAGTAATATGGAGATAATAGCAAAGCTCTGCTTTGTCATTCTATTGTTCTAAATATTACTCGGCATTCGTTCATCGGCGGATCAGTGTGCCATTTCAATGTGCCGTTGCAAACTCTTCTTGTTCATGTAGAAACGGTCGCACATGGCACACGGGAAAAATACTTTCTCGTTGTCTGCATGCCTGGCGCGGGTGTGCGAAGACAGATCGAGGGCGCGCGTGAAGTAGACCTTGCAAATGTTGCAAAAGAACTTGCTGGGTGTCGAGTGCATGGATCGATGGTGGATGAGGTCACGCGGCGTTGCCACACCGTCACCGCACTGCGCGCACGTGAACTCGCCGGGCTGGGCCACGGGCACACTGCCCTCATCCTCCGACTCCTCCTCATCCTCGTCCCCGTGGTGCCGAACGCGATGCGATTGCAAGCCTCCTCGGTGTCATACTGCGCGCCGCACAGGTCGCAAGCGAACGTCAAGTCCTCGTCTACTTGCGCCGCTCCCGCCGAACTACCCTCCCCCGTTTCGTAATGCTTCTTCATGTGAACGAGCAACGTCGACTTGCGAGTGAAACTCTTATCGCACACCGGACAAAACACGGAATTCGGCTGGTGCACCTCGTCCATGTGCCGCTGGTACGCAGCCCGCTTCGTGAACTCCTTGTCGCAAATCGTGCAGTACCTGTCCTCGATGGCGGACATACTGTTGTGTTGCTCCATGTCGACGGAGTCGTCCGAGCGCATCTTCTTATTCGGGTTCACTACTGTAACTTCTACTTCTGGTGGCAACCTCCTCTTGGCTGCGGCGGCTGCCACTGGAGTCGAATGCGACACGCGAGACATTTGGACGTGATCGACTACCTCATGTTTACTAACTTTACTTGTCACTTTGTGCTGGGGCATCCACAAACCAGAGTTGTTAGCGGCCGCCTTACCGTCAGGCGATCTTAAATGCCAACCGCGATGGCTTTTCAGCGCAGCGATTGATGTGTAACTCTTATGGCAAATCTCGCAATCGAAGGTTTGCGGTACCGATTGGATTTGGTTAATGCACTGGTGGTTTTGTAACGCAAGCAATCCAACAAATTGTTTGCCACATGTGTCGCAGGGGTACCTTGCTTGATACTCCACACTGGGATCTATAGAGTCTTGGTCGTTATCGTAATCAACCTCCATTTCCTGTTTCATTTCTTGCATCTTACTGGACCCTTGGTTAGCATTATAACCTAAAAGTTCTCGAGCATGAGCAGCCTTAAGATGTTCATATAACTCCAACGTCGAATTAAGTGGTTTACCACAAATTTTACACATTTGTGAAGCCGATTTGTGCACATTCTTTCGATGACGATAATAGGATTTCTTATCAGAGAAGGTTATTTTACAGATTGTACAACTGGACCTACTACCTGCTTCATTTGCTGTGCTTGAGGATCAGAGCCAACGATTCCATGTTTTGCCCTTTTGTGTTTCCATACACTAGTGCGAAGAGGAAACCGTTTGTAACAAATATCGCAGGCGAAGGGCATAGCGTCCTGTTGCGGTACTTGTTGTTGAATGTTGTTAGCAAAATTAGCAAAGTTAAAGCTGTTAAACTGTGGAGTAGATAAAACAGCGCCATTCTCATCCGCGTTATATTCATCTTCCTCTGTAGACGCATGCATCGTGTTTTCTTCACTATCGTTTCTGACGTCATTAATAAGGTCAGCGTGTAACACTTTCTTATGTTTCCATATATTTTTCTTATGCATGAAGCCTTTGCCACATATATCACAACAGTATGGAGCATTTGGTACATTATAATTTCTTTTGAACGACACAACTTGCATGTCGTCACCAAATTGTTTAATAGGTTTTCCGATAATCTTCGGAGCGAAGCCTTTGGCTCTCCAGGCTTTCTGTTAGTTGTGGGCACTTTAGCATGTATACGCATATGATTAGAATAGGCTTGGCGACTCTTGAATGACCTTATACAAATGTCGCAGTAAAACTCGGATTCTATGTTGTTGAACGTACTCACACCCGATGCGACTGTTGGACGTGCTCAGATAATTTCTGTGGTGTACTGTATGAATTAGAACAAATGCTACAAGGATAAAATTTCACGCGCAAGTGGGTGTTCTTATGCTCAGCAAGTTCTGATGGTCGCAAGAATTTCTTCTCACATTGGTCACAGTGGTGAGCAATTTGGTTATGTTCAGCAACCTGATGATCCGTCCAGGCATCGACGGTTTCAAATATAGCATTACATTCCGTGCACGAGTAATGATACTCCTCCGCCTCTTCTTTGACGAGGGACATGTCAGGTTCACTACTCTGCATACCCAGAGTTCGATCAGAGTGCTCCATATAGATGTGCTTGTTAAGATCAGCAGCCTGTTCGAATTTAGAATCACAGTGCTGGCAGTAATGAGGTTTCTCCTCATTGTGTATAATCTTCAAATGTTTTACCAAATTCGGATAGCTACTATTCTTCTTCGCACATATTGGACAGTCTGTGGGTCGTCCGTCGACACACTTGTTAGGATTATCAGCTTGGTCGAAGTTCCCGGCATGAACAGCCAGGGCGTGATTATTGAAATCCTGCATATTTATAAATTTCTCTGAACACAAATCACATGATATAATAACTGTGCATTCGCCATTACGAATATGTTTCTTAATAAGACTCTTGTCTTTGAAGCGAGCTCTACAATGCACACAATGCAGGGGAACTCGAGACTGGCCATCTTCATGCACATCTAACACGTGCTTCATAATAAACTGTTTAAGCTGGAATTTCGCTGGACACAACTTACATGCATACGACCTCGCATTGAATATATCTTTATATTGAACTTTGTTATCTTTCGGTTCTTCCAATACTAGATCGTCTGTTATGCCATTTTCATTGTATATGATTTTCCACAAATCTGTACAACTGTTAGACCGCATATGGCTAAGTAAAGCCCCAATATGTCCAAATGTGACAACGCAATTGTAACAAGTGTGCTTTGGCACCTTGTGACCATTCTTTTGTAAATGTTGAATGACAGCTTTTCTGCGAGGGTGTTCACGGTCGCAACAAAGACATCGTTTTGTATTAATTTGTTCAATAATATCGCGATATTTATGTATGAAGTCTCGTTGAGTCTTAGTAACATACAATTTATCAGGGTCAAGCTCTTTCCCAGTCTCCTCTTCTAAAGCAGTGACATTTAGCTCACCGCTTTCTTCTATTTCTTCTTCCTCCTCTTCATTTTGTTCACTGTTGTAGGAATTTGTCTGCATGTCTTCATTTATTTCCACTACTGGAGCTATTTCCATTGGAGGTAGATCATCGTCATCATCCTCCGCATTCTCATCATGATTCATCATCTCTTCGTTTTCTCCATTATCATTATCATCTTCTCTTTCCTGTGGATCATCTGCTTTAAGATCATTTTCTTCAATATGTTCCTCATTTTCAGCATTGTCCTCTGCTTGATCTTTCTCAAGATCACTTTGAGCATCATTATGGTTATTTTCATTTTGATTATTATCATCTCCGTCGGCAGTTTGATCTTGATCTTCCTCTTCACCGTCATTTTCTTGTTCGCGTGCTATTTCTATCTCATTTTCTGAATCCATATCGACCGTGTCGTAATTTTGGCTTTGATTATTAGCCATATCACCGTCCATTTCTTCATCGCCCTGTTGCTGTTCATAGACATCCGGCTCTGACAGAATTGTTTCAACTTGGAATGATGCAATTTCGGGCTCCGAAATCAATGTCTCTGGACTTTCAGGGCCCGAATTCAATATTTCTGGTTCAGATACTAGTACTTCTGGTTTCGATGTTAAAGAGTTTTCAAAATCTGTGGTTCTCTTTTTTAATTTGCAAGTCCTTTAAAGCCTTTATACGTAAAGGATATGGCAAGTTACACTGTTGTTGCCCTTTGACAGATTTTATAAGTATAGGTTTTGGTGGGGCAATTGCCTTATGAGGTACTATTTTCTGAGGCATCGGTTTAGACATAAGTTGCATTTTGTGGCTAATGGGGTTAGGCATAAGTCGCGCTTTAGGGTTAAATGGATTCGGTCTTAATTTTGGTTGCATGTGGGCATTAGATTTTTTGTTTGTAACTTTATTTGTATATCTATCAAAACAATGGGCAGTAAGCTCGTGGCGTCTAGCATTATGAGAATACCTATAAGAACGTCCACACAGGAGACAATCTTTGGAAGCAAGTTGTTGAATACCTTGGCGTGATTGTAACGTTTCTCCAGTGGGTCGCATTACTGTTATTGAAACTTCAGGCATATTGGGAACTTTAGTGTATGATTGAGGCTCATTCATTTCTTCATCATCATCTTCCTCTTCATCTTTCTCACTGTCTGCTCCCTGTAAATTAAATGCACGAGTTATAATTTCGTATTATATTAAAGGCAAATTATATATTTAGAGTTAATAACAGCTATATATCGTAATTGAATTGATAAAATAACTCAATAAAACAACTATTTTATTATTAAAGGTATAATGTTGTTAAAGTATTATTCATACCATGAAAACAAAGTGAAAATAATAAACAATAAATATTTAGATTTACGTTATAAAATTTACATAAAATGTAATGTTTGAAATAAATTTTGAAAATATAACATTTGAAAAATGAGTCAAGAAAAACAATGTAAAGTTATGGCAGTAACATGTTACATATATATTTTAAATTTACCATTATAACCGGTTTAATATTCCATTTCGAAAAATGTTTCGTCAAATGACGATACGAACTACGGTAGGCCAAAAAAACAATTTGTCGCTGGTCTATTTCACGAAACTACTTTTCATCTATATGTCAAATTATCGAATAAAATATTTTAATCAGATATCACATTTTGTTGATAATGGTTTGGTTCTATAAAGTTTGAATGTAAAGTGAGTGATACCGTAGCCTTGGTTTGCTTAAAAAGCACAGTCTGCATAACAGTCGAAGAAACGAAACACAGATCTATAGAATTACTTTCGGTATCATTTATTAAGTAATGGCGAAATTTAATTTTATAATAGCTCACAAATACAAGATTAGAATAAAATACCAGTGTTTTGTTACCTGTATTATATTAAGTAAAAATATTTAACGACATTCACAAAGCGCATCTAAACCTAATTTAAATATATGTACTTTTAAATTAATTTATAAATATTCCATTAATTAATAATATACATTTAAACACCCAGACAAATTCAATTGGCAATCGTCAACTTCTCAACGATCAAATCACATAAGTCGTAAAATTAAAGACCCATTCTTTATTTAAAAAGTTCAACAACTCCTTACTAGCCCAGAATTGTTAATCTTTCGACAATATGATGTTATTCATACGCGACAATGTGACAGTCACTACCTAATTTTTACCTAGTACATATAGAATATGAATATAGCGTCGGTGGCTCAGTGGTGTGGACTGTCGCCTTCCTACCGGGAGGGCTGAGGTTCAAATCCAACGTACCAATGTATTTTCGAATTTTCGAAAAATATATGTACGTTATCCGACGCTCTTACGGTGAAGGAAAACATCGTGAGGAAACCTTCATGCACGCCTGCGAAGAGATTCGAAGGTTGTGTGTGAAGTAGTCCAATCCGCACTGGGCCCGCGTGGACGACTAAGGCCTAATCACCCTATACGGTTAAGCTCGTGCCCCTCGGTGGGGACGTTTAATGAGCTGATGATGATGATGATGACATATAGAATGTCCTTTGTTGATTGTCTTATAATAACACTAATATAAAATTTGTTAAATAAATGTTAAAACGTTTGAAGCAAATTTTGGTTATATTCAACATTGATAAAGTTTTTCGAAAAGTTATGCAATTGATTAATTTGATGTTTGACTCACAATACTTTCGATGAGATGTTATCAATGAATTGTCATTCGATGAACGTTTTTTGAAATGGAATTGTGAACCCCAATATAACAGGCTCCTATTCAATAATAAATTTTAATCATGACACCTTATGTTTCATGTATAACTAAATAATACAAAACAAGTAACATTGATATTTAAAAGGACACTTGCAGACATTTATTTCAGTGCTTGTTAAGTAGCACACATTGTGCAAAATTGAACTGTGTGCTCTTTACATATGAACTGGCCACACTTAATGCAAAATTGTTTCGTTCTTCTGTCCCTCTTTGTAGTTTTCACACAAATCCTACAGCGCTTCCTATTTTTGTATGATACTACACATTCATTTCTTTGTGTAATATTCTCTCTTCTGAGCGGTATATCATTCAATGGACATTGGCTCCTGGGTTTCCAATAGGCTT
Source organism: Leucinodes orbonalis (assembly GCA_019425675.1). Taxonomy (NCBI): domain Eukaryota; kingdom Metazoa; phylum Arthropoda; class Insecta; order Lepidoptera; family Crambidae; genus Leucinodes; species Leucinodes orbonalis. Next base: position 20,357 of record PQWD01003938.1, on the reverse strand, counting down.
ACTGCTAATTCCATTATGAATAATCTGCGTTTTGTAAATTGATTAGAATTTTGCGAACACCATATTACTTGTGCATTTACAGCGGCAATATTAAGTAACGTAAAGAACAAGGAAAGGGTCCAGTCATTTGTATGTTGCATAGTTGTGTAGTAATGCATTAGAACATCAATGACTTCAACTGCAGAACAATTCTTTTTATATGAAGCCACAACAGTGTTGTGATTCACATGTCCCCTCTTGTAGAATTTTGGCTCATTTGTCAATACATTTACAGATTTCATTTCTGAGTTCATATATGATGTCAATGTTATGTCATTATCCAAAAAACCAGTTAAAAATGTCTTGCATTTTCGGTACTTAGAAACAAAGAGTGGAGGTATAATATATCATCGTTAGGATTAACAGCAGCAATACTATACAGTTGATATTCTCTCTTAAGTTTATCTATCAAGGCAAGTGACGTGTACCAACTGTCCATTAATATAATTCGCCCAGAGCCGGCTAAATGTTGTGCTATCTTGTTAACTATTTCTTCAGCTCCAAAGTAGGGATCAGTTATAACATCCAAGTTACTAACATAAAAGTTTGCGGAATCCACAAGAAGGACCATTTTTAAACCACGTTTAAGAGGTTTCCTATCAATATTATAACGAAATGGACAAGGACCATATACTGGAACAATGATCTCATCAACAACCATTAAGTTTTGTACATCAAAGGATGTTCTACAATTCATTGCAAAAATTTCGAAAACTTTACGCATTCTTTTCATAATATCAAATTGGATGATACTTTCATCGTCATCCTTATCAAAGCAAATGTTTTGAAGAAGAAACTTAAAGCGATCGTACTTCATAGCACTCCTAACACATGGAATACCACAATCTTTACGCCAAAGGTCACGGCTACTTTGGTGTGTCGGCCTCATAATGCCACATAAATACAATATACCCATCAGTGATTTTATTTCACCAACATTTGTTGACATAGAAATGGTATTTCCACTTTTAAGTATGTTATCATTAGTTGATGCTACTATTAAGTCAAGTAGGTCATCAGAGAACAATAATTGCCAGGCCTTTTTAGGCCGTGCACAAAGCTTAGGTGTTTCAATTTTCCGTTTCCTCAATTGAGAGGCTTCCTTAATTTTTGCGTTATTTTGTGGTGTTGGACGCTTTGGATTCCTGGATAAAACTCTTTTGTTTTTGCATATATATCCACTCCTGCAGTCAAAATAGCTGTCATCAATATCTACTCCTAGGTCAGCCTCCGAGTCAGAGTTGTGGTCAGACTGCTGGACTACATCACATTCCTCAATGGATTGTAGTGAATCAATTACATCATCATCTTGAACCATGTCCAATATTGCATGGACTCGTTGCCAGTCCATACGTGGATCTACAATTTTCTGTGGATGAAATTAATTCAATTGAACTATTCTCACACTGAAATTCAATTTGAGTAAAAAGAAATTACAAGTGCCATCATAAATATCTTTGAAGTATGTTACTAATTATATAGTTCAATATGTGTTTGGCAAGTGATAACAAACAGTGGACATAAATGTAATCTCTACCTTATCACTTCGTGGAGTGAGCCCCAATGATGCCAAGATTGGTGGGCCTTCTGGCTGCACCTTCATGGAATCAGAATCATTCTGAAAGAAAAATTAATAAAGTTGTTGAAAATTTTATGCAACTCACACTAAAAAGTTCCTATATATGAGTAGTCAGAAGTTATACAAAATAATAATTGTATTGTTTTGTGTTTATTATTCTTAAAATATTTTCATGGAATCGCATTCCATAACAGTAATAGAAAACATCATAAATACTTAATTCAGTCAATAAAATAGGTACACCTTTGTGTATACATATGGTGCGGAATGATAAAAGTGCTAAATAGTCAAGTGTACCTATGAAAAATGGCAAAGGAACAATTGATACAAGAGAATAGCATTAAAAGAGCATATTGGTAAAATAGCAAAATGGTAAAAGGTTCATATCGAGGAATTCAAACAAAAAGGGTGTATAT
>PQWD01003938.1:0-10171 GCA_019425675.1 Leucinodes orbonalis | reverse complement strand
AAGTTGACGTTGCTTTATATTAAAATGTAAGATAAGGTTCGTATGATCAAAAGTAATACTCAATCGTTTTTTGTACACTTTTTGATATTAAACTGCAACATTGCAAAGTGTTTCGGAATCTAAAACTACGTTTTAAAAGTAGGCACAATGACTGCGACTCAAGTCATTCGAGAAAAGTTTCCTCCAGGTGATAATGTTTAAAACGCCTGACAAAACTCATTATTAACATATTCCACCAGGGCCTGACGTGGTTAGTTGTATTGATGATTTTCGTAAAGCTTGTTTAGTAGAGCGTCTGGGCATAACCATGGGTAAGCCCATTATAATTATGAGAGTCTCATCTAACAAGATATTTGGTAGGCATATTAGTAAACCTACGCACGGTTACGAAGACATTTAAAGGGCCCGCGTGGACGACTAAGGCCTATACGGGTAGGCTCGTGCTCCTCCGTGGGGAAGTTTAATGAGCCGATGATGATGGGATATTTGGATCAAAATATAGCCTGCGGTTCTAGAGCGAGTTGGTCAAAAACCTCGTCCATTGTTTATTACGAGCTTCCAAGGGAAGGTGAGGTAAAGTTATATAAATATTTTAATTATTAATTACCTAAAAGCATGATGACTACGTCGTCTTGAGCGTATTCTCTTATTTCGCCTAGCCACGCACGGATATTGTCAAAGCTGGTCTTGTTTGTCACGTCGTAAAGGAGAAGTAACGCTGTTGAATAAAAAACATTAAATTATATCTTACCACTTCGACAGACTATAGTTAAATTATCATTTCAGTCATGCAGTTCTGCTGGTAAAAGCAACCCTTGGAGACTGTACTCATTGAGGGGTTGCAAATATTATGTTGGCACCTTCGCAAAACTGATCTAGTGCGAATTTACGACCAATTGTAGTCTCAGTACAAAGTGCATTGGGAACCGTTGAGTCTTAATTTCCGTAGTACCTATACCTAGACTGTATGTATCGTTGAATTAATGTTTGTTACTAGAGCAACAGTACCATTTTATTATGAACTCTTTACGTACATAGGATTTATTATTTATATTTATTTAAGAGTTGTTATTATTTTAAGAGTTGAACCTGCTGAACGCCAACTCCATCGGCTAGAACGTGAAGTGAGCTCGATTATATCGGTCCAAAACGATTTTTTTTCGAATTGACTTCTTACGCAGATGGCCGTTACAGCTTCAACGGGCAATTGACGAGTGCAGATGGCTCTCAGCCTTAAAAATGTACACAGCGAGCATAAGGACGTCTGGGCATCCCAGAGTGGGACTCAAACCTGGGCTTAGGGCGTTGCGAGGAGGGTTTGGTAACCTAGTATATGGGCTTTAATAGCGATTCCCGGAACATCGGATGTCGGTTTGTAGAGTTTTTGGCAACTTCGGCCGCCGACGTTTATGCGAGCGGGGTGAGAAATTATTATTAGCTGATGTTGTATAATCTGCAGAGAAGAGAATGAGCGGGCCTAAATGCGCTAGGTATTGCCGAGTCGAAGAAGCGTTTAGGGATTAACTTTAGGTACTACGAGATTGTCGTCAGCCGTAAGTGTATGTGAAGATAGAAATTACGTATATAATTACGCATAATGTCATTACACGTCATAGCACGCCGTTTAATTTCTGATAAAGTAAGTAACGAAACAGCCAAGCCACACATATTTACTGATATATTTTATCAGTGCTGTAGAATTTGTTGAAGTACCTAAGGGTTGTTAGAGTTAGGTCATGTGGAATCATAAGCTTGGCTCTACACAATGGCTCTACATTAGATCTGGTATCTTTTTCAGAGCGCAAACCTTTGTGGTCGTCTTGGCAATATTTATCATGAAATGTTTTTGGTGGGATCAATACTTTTTAATTGTTTCAACATCGATTATTATAATAATCACGATCTCGATTCATGTGATTTCTATGTGGATTATAATATTGTTTAATAAGAAAGTTTTATATAACAGACAGCCTTTGACTGCAGTCAAAGGCTGTTTTTTTATACCAGTAATAAAACATTAATGATTTTTCTTTATACTTTCATCAATTAGTGTCTTATATCTAGTCTCCCGGTTGTTATAATAATTTTACCAATAATCGTATATGTTCCTATTAAGGGCTACTATGCCACATACATAATAATATTATGTCAAATTGCTATGCTAATGAGGAAAAAGCGCTAAACATCCCGAATACGTTATCGGTAGTGGCCCCACATGGCAATCATGCCACGCGTGATCCGGTTTGGAATGCGAGCATACGCGACTCGAGGTCATTTGACAAGAACCGTTCAAGACAATGTTCTTGTTATAGGATTGAAAATTTATTATTTAGTTTTAATTTGTATTAGACTTATGAAACCAAGAAGTGTACATACGTTATATGTTTTGTGTTAATGAACGTACTACAGAAAAATGTCAGTATTCGTAATGCTTGTTAACAGAGGTAGTGTTTCGATCTGCCAACGCTAGATGGCGCTACTAGTCATAAATGGCAATGTCTGCATAATTTTTTTATTTTAACCGGAAATATGAGTTCAATAAAATTAATACTAAATTTGAAATGATTAAATAATAATGCTTACCATGGGCGTCTCTGTAATAAGCGTGAGTAACACTTCGAAAACGCTCTTGGCCGGCCGTGTCCCATATCTGAAGCTTTACTTTGATGCCGTCGACGCTGACTACCTTATTCTGAAACAGATGGCGTTAGTTGTAGCAAAACGTTGTAATTACACATAATTTTTTTTCCAAGATTTCATAAAACATAATTTATGCCATGTTTAATTCGTCTCTGCGATGTTGGTTAACTCAACCTCATCTACTTCTTCTCCTACAGCTGTTTTTTTAATCTTAATTGGCGTTGTTATTGGAATATTATTATTTGGTAAAGACTTAAAAAAATACAGTTCTGTATGTTAAGCCATTTAAATAAATACCCTTAGTTCCGTATTTTAAGTTTACCCAATGATCAACAAAAAATCGTAGCTTCTAGCGTAACTCTAATAAAGATGACATCATAGTACAAAACATGCCTAGTTACGAATCATATTTTAAATTCCATCTACAACGAGCACCATAAATCAAAATTGCAAAAACTATGCAAACAAAAAATCCGGGAACCATTTTAACAATAAATCACTCGTGCGCGCCATTCGATTCAATCATTTCTCGCGAACGGGGGGCGGAGCGGAAAAACGCGCCAACTTCAAACACCAATGGCGGAGCACGGACGGGCTGCGTTCGACACGTGACTGGCTCATTGAACTTGGGGCCCATAGCGGTCATTAAATTAATGTATTTTTATCAGCAGGACTAGTGCATAATTAATTGATAAGTTTTGCGAGTTGCAACTGAGCTTAGAGGAATAGGTAGCTATGATGTTGGAGTCAAACAGATGAAGCGAAAAAAATTAAGGCGACACGTCAGGAAATTTGGTTCTGAGAAAAATNTTACGCAAATTGTCATTACACGTCATAGCACGCCGGTTTAATTCTGATAAAGTAAGAACGAAACAGCCAAGCCACACATATTTACTGATATATTTTATCAGTGCTGTAGAATTTGTTGAAAGTACCTAAGGGTTTAGTTTAGTCATGTGGAATCAAGCTTGGCTCTACACAATGGCTCTACATTAGATCTGGTATCTTTTCAAGCGCAAACCTTTGTGGTCGTCTTGGCATTTATCATGAAATGTTTTTGGTGGGATCATTACTTTTTAATTGTTTCAACATCGATTATTATAATAATCACGATCTCGATTCATGTGATTTCTATGTGGATTATAATATTGTTTAATAAGAAAGTTTATATAACAGAACTGCAGTCAAGGCTGTTTTTTTATACCAGTAATAAAACATTAATGATTTTTTCTTTATATTCATCAATTAGTGTCTTAATCTAGTCTCCCGGTTGTTATAATAATTTTACCAATAATCGTATATGTTCCTATTAAGGGCTACTATGCCACATACATAATAATATTATGCAAATTGCTATGCTAATGAGGAAAAAGCGCTAAACATCCCGAATACGTTATCGGTAGGCCCACATGCATCATGCCACGCGTGATCCGGTTTGGAATGCGAGCATACGCGACTCGAGGTCATTGACATGAACCGTTTCAAGACATGTTCTTGTATAGGATTGAAAATTTATTATTTAGCTTTAATTTTGTATTACACTTATGAAGCCAAGAAGTGTACATACGGTTATATGTTTTGTGTTAATGAACGTACTACAGAAAAATTACAGGTATTCCTAATGCTTGTAACAGAGGTAGTGTTTCGATCTGCCAACGCTAGATGGCGCTACTAGTCATAAATGCAATGTCTGCATAAAATTTTTATTTTTAACCGGAAATATGAGTTCAGTAATATTAATACTACATTTGAAATGATTAAATAATAATGCTTACCATGGGCGTCTCTGTAATAAGCGTGAGTAACACTTCGAAAACGCTCTTGGCCGGCCGTGTCCCATATCTGAAGCTTTACTTTGATGCCGTCGACGCTGACTACCTTATTCTGAAACAGATGGCGTTAGTTGTAGCAAAACGTTGTAATACACATATATTTTTTTCAAGATTTCACAAAACCATAAATTATGCCATGTTTAATTCGTCTCTGCGATGTTGGTTAACTCAAACTCATCTACTTTTCTCCTACAGCTGTCGTTTAGCTGTGTTTCAAGCTGAATGATGAGTTGTCTGCGTGATTTCTAAATTACCTTTCACACTTTAAACGTTGAGTCATTAGCTATAAGGATTGTACCTATTAGGGTCCTACATACGTACAATAAATATTTGGTGCTTCGAAAGTTTTTATTTTTTAATCTTAAATTGGCGTTGTTATTGCAATATTATTATTTGGTAAAGACTTAAAAAAATACAGTTCTGTATGTTAAGCTATTTAAATAAATACCCTTAGTTCCGTATTTTAAGTTTACCCAATGATAAACAAAAATCGTAGCTTCTAGCGTAACTCTAATAAAGATGACATCACAGTATAAAACATGCCTAGTTACGAATCATATTTTAAATTCCATCTACAACGAGCACCATAAATCAAAATTGCAAAAACTATGCAAACAAAAAATCCGGGAACCATTTTAACAATAAATCACTCGTGCGCGCCATTCGATTCAATCATTTCTGGCGAACGGGGGGCGGAGCGGAAAAACGCGCCAACTTCAAACACCAATGGCGGAGCACGGACGGGCTGCGTTCGACACGTGACTGGCTCATTTAACTTGGGGCCCATAGCGGTCATTAAATTAATGTATTTTTATCAGCAAGGACTAGTGCATAATTAATTGATAAGTTTTGCGAGTTGCAACTGAGCTTAGAGGAATAGGTAGCTATGATGTTGGAGTCAAACAGATGAAGCGAAAAAAATTAAGGCGACACGTCAGGAAATTTGGTTCTGAGGATAAAAATTTATTGCAAGTTTCTTAATTAATTAACAATGAAATTATGTAAACCAACGCATCCATAGATTTTCGAAGATACCTATTTTGTACAATTGTCATAACTACCTGTAGGTACATAAGGATTTGTAGCATTTGTATAGGTTACCTATGTTGGCTATGTTACACTTTCTATCTAACTAATCACGTAGATATTCCAAACAAAATCCCTTATACTTAGCGTGCGGCTTTGAAATGATACTATGATGCTTTTGAGGATTGTGATATACCTACCTAGGTGCCTTTTTGTTGATTGTTATTGCGAATGTCTTTTACGAGTATATTGACAAGGTATTTCGAAAGCCTTGGCTTAAACAGTAGAAATCATTACTATCAAATTTTAAAACACAATCACAATTTAGAAACAATCTACTCAAAATTACAATCGAAAATCGAATTCCAAAATGACCAAAACCATTTGTAACAATACTTTGACGTGTTCCATATTTGAATTAACCGTAAACAAAGAACGTCAGACTCTGACACTTGTTATACCCGGAAGTCGATCCCGACTGTGGAAATGTAGTTCCCGGCGAGGAATGTGCCGTCGCGGAAGCGCACCAGCATGCACGTCTTGCCGACGCCGCTGTCGCCTAGCAACATCACCTGGAAATCGAGGAGAATGTGATAATAGCGGAAATGTGCGGACTGGGAGAAAATATTCCATGTGTCAGTTACTTTATATTACCTATACGACTGCCGCATGTCGACTATTTTATTTTAGGAAGACTAGGTAAGTAAGCCTTGTAAACGTTATTTGAATTTAAAGCTTAGTTTTCATTTACATGGCAGCCAGACAAAGCTATAACATTTAGATGTTACCTAATATTTAAATTATAGGAATTTTGTGGTCCAATTGCTATAGGTACGTACTAGACCTAAAGGCCTCTACATTATACAGAACACCAGAAGTATTTCGTGAGGTATCTGTTTGAGTCCAAGATAATGGGGCCTTGAATCCATAAATTTTATCGAACTAAGGTTTTTTCGTGCCACTAAAAGGTCGACATAACGTATTATGCCGACGTTTTTGACTGTTGCAACTATGATCTAAAGTTGCCCCGTTGTACCATTTAAATGAATTCTATGGGCAGCTCTAGTTTTTGTACCTACGTGTGTGTTAGTTAATTTGATTCTTTAGTTTATTACTTACTTTCCAAAAACGTCATATTTGTCTTCTTGCTTCCCATGTTGTTCCCATTGTTCTGTAGGGGAAGGAGGTTCGCTGTGTGGCATAACTCCTTCTTGATCATTCTTGTCCTCTTCTTCTCTTGCCTCTGGAAGGTTCCTGGCCCATGTAGGGCGGACCCTTCCTACTATCACTCTTTTTTCCATTTGTCTATTGTCACCCGTGTTAGGATTCCACATTTCTATAGTATTATGGAGCACTTTTTAATTTTCGAACACTTTTGTTTTTAAAACACTGACACTGTCGCTTCGTTTCGTTTTTTAAACTCTCTTATGGCGATGTGCGCTGAATAGAGCGCGTTCATTGTTGGGGTATTTTATTTTGAATACACCTGAATTTTCAACTGCAGAGCAAAAAGGTTTTCACTTGGAATATAGCAAATTGATTGACATACACGAGATAACAGTTAACAACGGAATTTGTACATTGAAATTGCTCGGCTTTTCAGCAGGTAATTTGTAATGATAAACAATAACAATACTTAAAAAAAACGTATCGCATTTGATTTGGCACGGCGTAACAGTTCGATACCACTTAATAATGAGTTATAGTGGCTTTTCCAACATTAAACGTAATGACTGAAGTACTTAAAGACTAGGTGTAAGACTAGACTAGGTGTTTACAAGGTGGTAGATATTGTGCCCGTCAATAAGAGTCTGCTTCTGTGTTTCGGGTTGAGGGTACGTAGCATGTGTAGTATAAGAGACCTAACATCTGTCATCTTGGCTGACTCGCGCTGGGCATTGTTGGTGGATAATAATGACAGTTACATATTGTCATGGTCAGGTGTATCACTCAACACCAGGTGAGTCGCCTGACCATAACATGTAACTGTCATTAATGACCGTCCCATTTACTTTATGACACGAAAAAGTATAATAACCATTTCAACTGTGCAGTCCAGGCCAGGCCTCTCCAAAGACTCAGGTGGTTGATGTGTTTTAGATTGTGCGTGACGTTTGAATAATACTTCGGGCTGGTTGCCTTTAATTTCGAAAGTTTATTCCCTTTTATATCTTAAGAAAAGTCGATAATTAATGTATCATGATGAAACAAATATAAAATAGGTCACATGAATTTCAAAATAGAATTCATTTTTAAAAATTGCTATGGTAAGAATACGCGAATCAAAGTAAAACAAAGTAAAGTAAACAGTGCGAGCGTCGGTGGCTCAATGGTGTGGACTGTTGCCCTCCTGCCGGGAGAGCTGTGGTTTAAAATCCTACATATTTTCGGAATTATATATACGTTATCCGACCATCTTACAATGAAGGAAAACATCGTGAGGAAACCTTCTTGCACGCCTGCGAAGAGCTTCAAAGGTTGTGTGTGAAGTCGTCCAATCCGCACTGGGCCCGCGTGGACTACTAAGGCCTAATCAACCTATACGGGCAGACGAGCCCCTTGGTGGGGACTGATGTGAAGAATACGCGAATCAAAGTAAAATATAACTTACTTACGCAGGCTTCCTCAGATGGTGACAAACATCTATAGGTACATATAAATAAAATTCGAGTCATCATCATCATCAGCTCAATTTCTCATTCAAAATTGGAGTGTCTGTTTATAATATCGAATTAACATTTTTATATGCATAAGAATATACATACGGAACATACTCGTACGCCAAAACAACAATTTTAAAATTTTTAAACAGTCGGTACTCCTTACCGAATAGAGCAAATTATGGCAAGTTTCACTTAAGGTATCTCATGTTAATATAAGTTACAACTTACAAGGTAATGAAATCAATTCTTTTATTCAAATTAAAAAGGAATATTGGGAACTAAAATTAAAAATGAATTGTTCATTATTACACCAACAGAGTTCTTTTTTTCTAATATCAGTTCGAGATAACATTTATTTTTATTTATTCCATTACATGAACTGGGCGTTGAGGACCCTTAGACGCTTCAGATATACAATTGGAGTAAGATTGACTTAACAAGTATTAACACGTGTAACTGTAGTGATTCGTTGGGCTATTTTTACTCTTCCAGGAGTTCCAATGTAATCCATCAACCTACCATATTTTTTATCTTTAATAGTCAACAGGATGACTAAGTGCTCACCTAATGAAAGAAAGAAAGAAGAAGAAAGAAAAACCATTTATTGAGCTTTACAAAAACAGAAAAAAATACAACAGAATAAAATAAACAATGCACTTATTTCTTAAAAATAACAATATCATTAAAAAGGTCAAAGGGTTCCGCCTCAGCTTAAGCCATTACGACGCTATAAAGACAAGCGTCGCAATAGCGCCGATAATTGTAATTGGTAACTAATGGTAATTGATACTACTGATACTATACTAGCTCATGATAGCTGATGCAGTGTTTGAGGGAACCAAAAACTGTGGAAAGTGTTTTTTTCCGTCAATACAACCCTACGCTTGAGACATGATAGGTCTCATAAACCCAGTATTTTCGCAACCAACAGTGCCTCCCTTCCCAAAACCATGCAGTGAATTTTCCTATTTCAGTCGGCACTGTGTAAACTCTTCTTCTCTCTTCAAACTATCGCAGTCCACTGCTGGACATAGGTTTCCCCCATTTTACGCCGGATATCTCGGTCCTTCGCTCTCCTCATCCAGTCTCCACCAGCGACCAAGTTTCGCAAGTAGTCGGTCCATCGGGTCGGAGGAGTCTACGCCACGCTTGCCAAGACACGGTCTCCACTCCAGAACTCGTCTGCTCCAACAGCCAGCGGTTCTGTGTATTTTCCTATTTCAGTGTCAAATATCTTTAGTAATAATTTCGCCCATTGTTCTGTTAAGCCTTAAAAGCTCACCATTGCGCCCTGAAATCTAGGGGCTCCTTAATTTTACCCTGGGACATCTTGTTAATATAGAATGCATCTGGCAGTAATTATCACAGCACCTGGAGTTTAACTCCAGTTCTGAATGCTCGCTCCCATTGCGCGGCAATACAAAGGGACGGGAGCCGGCTCCGTTCGTAATAAGCGAAACGAGATGGCATTTGCAGTTAGGGCTGCCCCTAGTGTGGTCTCAAAACAATTTTAAGAATAAAATTATTGTAACGCATACAATGGTATGTGGTATTTAAGACAGTGTTCTTCAATTAAGGAGAGTAGTAGATAGATGGGATGTATTATATTATATACGTTTATTAGTTTGTTAAGCCATAAAGCGAAACAACAAATTATTTACAATCGTCATTCAGATCATAACACAGGCCATTTCAATGTATGCTTTATTTTGGTATTTCAAATGTTTTTTATATTCTCTTTGACGTTCATAAGTGCTTTTTTGTAAGCCTAATCTGATTAAATGAATTTTGACTTTCACTTATAATACTAACGTACCGCGAAACGTAAAAGCAAAAAACGAACATAATTTCGCCATGTCCACTAGACCGCGGAGGCTCGCACGGAGGGAGTATACATACAATGAAAAAAAAGTAAATTCAGTTATTTATTCCTCATAGGGCAGCCCTGACACAACCTTCTGTCTCCAGATTGTCCCGCTAACGCTGTTACAACTTCTGTCGCCTCACTCC
>PQWD01003937.1:24830-86868 GCA_019425675.1 Leucinodes orbonalis | reverse complement strand
GTTAATTGCTCAAGAATTGATATAAAAATGAAAATTTCAATAATGAGAAAACGCGATTACTTCTAAAATGTTAAGGTCATGCAAAAAGTGATATACAAGCCCGGGTACACTGGTAATATAAGCACCTAGTACACTTTATAAATTGTATTTATTTAGCTAAGCTAGTTAGCTAAGAAGTTTCAAAAGAAAAACGATTTTTAATTCAAGATGTCATAGTGAAATCAGCATGCATATTTTATTTAATAATAGTTTAGCCCAGCACTACATAGTCTTTTAATTTTAAAATAAATAACAGCATAAGATAAATAAAGTGTAAGGAAATAAGAACTTCGGCAGACCTTTATAAGTAATAGATATTAGCGCACCAGCTTTGGGGGTATTTCTTATATTATTTTTGAGAAATCAATAAAGTATAATTTCGCCAAAATTAAAACGAGTTGTCATTCATGTGTACGTTGCAACGTGAAATTGAAAATTCCGTCCGATTATAATCTTACGACATTTAATACAATCTAAGTCACGACTACGAAATTTACAGTTTCACGGTGTCCTAAACAAGCGGTGAAGTATACAATGTGTGTCACCTGGCGAGACCTAGGTGACACACATTGTATCGAGCGGGTAAACAAGAAAATCGGGCGGTCAAAATTGTTAATTCCGTCACCTTCTTTCAGTAAGATACACTTACATCATTAGGTTTCTAATATTTATTGGGTAGGTATATTCCAGAGAGTGTACAGATTTACGGTGTCACAAAACAAGCTCAAAGCGTGGTTGTCGAGGGCAATACAAAATAAGGGTCATTAAATAACACTGTAAAATTGAAAATTCTGTCGAATACTTTTAATTATGATTTAACCCTTTGGTTTCTGATAATAATTATTATACATATTAACAGAAAGAGACAGAGTTTACAATTGTCCGGTATGAAACCAAGCAGCATGCATTGTATGTCACCTGGACTCGGGAAGTCGCGGTTGTCGCGGGGCAATTCCAAAAATCAGTTATTAAAATGTGTTAGTTTAATGACCGATTTTACTTATTTTCGTAAAATTGTGAATTACGTTGGTTGATGATCCAATGTGTTTAATTACAATCTAAGCCACGACTACGGCATTTACAGTGTCACAATCAAGCGGGATAGCATACAACGTGTGTCACCTGGGTGGCTAGAAGCGCGGGGGTCGCGCAATAAAATGACACCGCAAAATTGTGAATTCCGTTACTTTTTAAACACAATTTAACCTTTCGGCTTCTAATATCAATCATTAGGTATATCCAAGAGTGTACAGAATTACTGTATCACAAAACAAGCGAATGGCGACGGTGTCGTGAGGCAATACCAGAACTTGGTCATCCAAACTTCTTTTTATGCCTTAAGGGAACGGGAAGGTCCATTCGCTCACCTGGTGGTATGTGATACGCCTGACCATGATAGCAACAATGTTGAAGGAAATCAATAACAGTAGGTAGTTTTTTCGCGTCAATACTGCTCTGCGCCCGTCACCCGAGACAACAGATGTTAGGTCTCTTATACCCGGTAATTTCACTAGCTACATTGCCCTTATCCCGAAACACAGAAGTGAAGTGAAAACACTCCTATTCTACGAACGATATCTAGCACTGGGGCGGTACATACCCAGACGACTCAGTAACCTTGTAACGTCATCGTAAAATTGTCAATTCAGAAAAACTACAATCGAACGTTGTTTACATTCAAAGCTACCACTGCGGAACTAACAGTTTTGCGGTGTCACATGTAAATAATGTTAATGTTGCAGAGTCACAATTGAGTGAAATGTTAGTGTTGCAGTGTCACAATGGAGTGGAATGTTAGTGTTGTAGAGTCACAATGGAGTGAAATGTTAGTGTTGTAGAGTCACAATGGAGTGAAATTTTAGTGTTGCAGAGTCACAATGGAGTGAAATTTTAGTGTTGCAGTCACAATGGAGTGAAATGTTAGTGTTGCAGAAGGGTGTATATGTCACCTGGGCCTGGAGAAGCGCGGGTGCCTCGGGGCGTAGGGCGCGGGCGGGGCCCAGCCGCCCCAGCCCCAGCCGCGCGCCGCCGGGCCCCCCGCCGCTGCGCCGCCGTACCTGCGCGTACCACTATTCATACAAAATGGGGCCCTTTATACTAACAACACTATGCGAACACTTTAATCTATTCATTGCAATTTTATTTTTCAGTTTGTAGGTCACGATGGAGCGTCGGCAGTGGTGTGCACAGAGGTTATGAGTAGGGTATGCAAAGGGACTGTCATTATTATAAATAATAAATATCCACTGACATTCACACAGCGCCATCTAACCCCAAGTTAAGCATGAAGCCTGTATTATGGGTACTAAAAAACGGATAGACATACTTTTTTTTGGAAATACATATATATATATATATATATTATACATAGAAAACAACCAGACCATAACAACAGACATGTTCATGCACACAAATGTATGTACTGCCCGGGGATCGAACCCGGAACACTTGGTGCTGCAGTCAACCTCTCAACCGCAACACCAAATGGGTCAACAGTGACATGATGATTGTTGTTCGCTTATATTGGTATCTGTTATTGAAATTTTTATACAGAGCAGATAAAACCACACGGTTGATCGGCCACAACGTCAAAAACAACATTTGACATTTTTGTTGAAGCTGAACTTGAATTCGATACAGTTTTGCTATAGATGTTTTTAAACCAGTGTGCTTAGATAAATAATAAATTAACTAGAATAGACGCACAATCTCACTCAAAAAGTGTCCGCGGTAAATGTCTGCCCATCACATCAGTATGGCACAATTTTCATTCATAATCACGTCGCTCGTTACATGTCATAATGTCATAGTAGTGTGGTCGTGCTTTTGATTTTGTACTGTTTCTATGGCGCGTTAAGGTCAAAATTTAAATGAATATTTTTACGTTCTAAATAGAATAATAAGTGACATGGAGCTCAGAAATTTTTTGGATGACCTTTCTTCGTGTTTGTGCATCTAGTTAGTTTATTGTCGATCTAAGACAGTGGGTCACTAATGCTTATGACCACATACATATTCGGTAGACCTTTTCAACGTGTATAATACTTAGTGCATTACTTTGATAAATCTCTTCGGGTTCAGCCTGCGTTTGCAATGTAAGCGGAAACATTTTAATTATTTCCGACACCACTTTTATTTTTGGGGTTTCTATAAAAAAATTAAAGTATTTCTCTAATATTTAATGGTTGTTACTTGTTATTATACATAAACCTTCCTCTTCAATCACTCTATTAAAGAAAACCGCATCAAAATTCGTTGCGTCGTTTAAAATATTTAAGCATACATAGGGATAAAGGGACAGAAAAAGCGACTTTGTTTTATACTATGTAGTGATTATAAATGTAAGAGTGTGAGTATACTAACGGCGCTGGCGGTGGCTGATGAGAGGCGGGCTGCTGGCGTGAAGGCGGCTCTGGTTGCTGAGGCCTTCGCACGTCGCGCACGTACGCGTTGAAGTAAGCCACTTCACGACGTACTTCATCCACCTGCATATATATTTCTTTAGTTATTTGAAAATTATTTTGTAAGGGAATAAGTGGTTATTCATGATTAGCATTATGGTAAATCAGTGATCCAATTACCAGTCTACTCGGAAGACAAATATTTTAAACATATAGATCAAGCAAACTGATTATGGTGTGATGAGGCGTGAATAGGTACCAACATTTTATGTTTATATACGGTCCCACCCATTCACATATAAAGTTAAAATGAGAAAAGTTCACACGAATTTACTAGACATGAAAAAATGTTATCTTATTACCTACTTAATGTTCAATTATAAAATAAATAACCTTTAGTATTGCTTACCTTTTCACCATGCTTGTTAAATATGTGTTTCCTGATGAAATCTGGACCTTTGAACTTTTTACCACTGAGCGGGCACAACCATTTGTCTTTTGACAACTCTTGAGTGTTTGATTGTATGAACTTTTCAACTTCAGCGTCTGGGTCCTAAAAAACATTGCCGAAAGTTAAAACACGTATGAAGACTTCTTATAATAGGTAATATGGACTTCTTCATTCTCTTGTTACTTACTTTTATGCCCAATTTTTGTAGTTCTTCATCAGAGAGGGGTTTAACATCCTGTAGGAAGGCAGACATTTTCCCTTCAAAGGCCTTTATGTAGTCTTGAATTTCTTGCTGTGTGGGCTGCAAACAAAAAATACTTAAAATGATATAGGGAGTTTACAATAATGTGCAACATGTTGTGAGACAGAAGATCTTTACCATAAAGTTTTTGCTTACATAGACCAATGAGATGTTTATTCACAGTAAAAAAAACGGTAGTATTTTACGGTCTTTTATTTAATTAACGATTCGCCTTCTGGTTCGAGATCTCTATTAACACAACGAAATTACGTATTCGTTGTCCCATTAATAGGATGCAGGGAATTACTGGGTAAAAGAGACCTAACATCTGTTGTCTCGGTTGACGGGCGCAGTGCGGCATTGATGGATAATAATAACTGTTGTTGTTTGTCTCCTTCAATGCCGCTGTCGTGGTCAGGCGTATCATTTACCATCGGGTGAGCGTCCTGACCGTCCCGTTCACTTTGTAACATTTAAAAAAAGCAGCAAGAGTATATTACGATTGTAACAAAAGGTTGATTTTGACTAGATGTTTAACTTTAAATTTGATTCTTAAAGAACATAACCAATGTACATGGTCAAAGAGAAATCTACCTTATTAGCGGGCGGGCCACTACGTGCATGCATGATGCCGCACCGGTTGGGCATCTCGTCTTCGTACGGGTACTCGCAGTGGTTGTAGTAGTCAACCGAGTGCACAATACGCAAATACAACACGAGCCGGTCCAACACGCGCATCAGCTCCGGGTCCGGTTGCTCCTGGCCCGTGTTCTCGGATCCCGCTTCCAGGCCGAGCAGCTCCTCCTCCTCCGTTGACGCCTCTTCGATCAGGTGCTCCGTGATCTTGTGAAGCACCGGATTCTTTGAGTTGAGACTGAAGTTCTGCTGTGAAACGATTTATGCTTTTTCAATATAAAATTACTGTACATTGTCTGCTTTTTATCACAATTATTGTTTTGCCTGATAAAATAACGCATGTTTTAACTGAAATGTTTTTTGAATTAACATATGCAGACTTATAAAGTAGCAGATGCAACTCAATAGAAGTAGTTTGGTGTGTAGTAATTAGGATATTTGTAACAAATCAGTTTGAATGACAACTTTCAATACTGACAATACCTAGCCCCCAAATTAAGTAACTTATACTATTGATTCAAAACAAGGGATTAACATACCTAGAAACTTCCCCTTTTAAATACATACATATTATAGATAGAAAACTGGGTGTTTTTTGACCAATATAAACATGTATCGGCCTGGAACCCTACTCTAGAAACTATCACACCAAATTAGTGGCCAAGCAGTTGGTCACGATATTTTTTATTCCAAGTGATAAGTCTGGATCGCATCACAGAGACGGAGGGTTGTAATGTAAGTGTTGTTGAATTTGGAGAGAATAGGGGGTTTGGAGACATGTGCTATTGAATATGCTGCTTAATTAATACATAGCACCCCATGTAGCATCATCATCAGCCTATAACGTTCCACGACAGAGATCAGGCCTTCCCAGACAGCATATCTACACAATACTAAGATTGTAGCCAGACCGACGACTTTACAGCTTGCAATGTGAGACAGCACCAAACTGAGAAAAATCTCAAAAAGAGATTTTTACTCACAGTCTCCCTGTAGTCTAAAACCACCGCTCAGACCACAAGGCGGCAGTTTATAGTGGAATATGAAAATACTAACCTCAAAAGAGTTGGCGTTGTCCCCATTTGTGGTGTCTTGCGCTTGCTCTTCTTGCCACAACTTCGTGCGGGTGTCCAGTAGATGCGCAAGTCGGGCGGCTAGCCTCGCGTCCGCTCGCAGTACCGGCCTCTCCAGGGTCACGCCCGACACGGGCCGGATACGCCGTTGCAGGTCGCGATTCACGATCGCGCCTAGTTCGCACTCGCGCAACTGTACAATTTTATATTTATATAATTTAGGCACTATAACCTTTTTTTTTACGAACCTAATTTGTTCTAAAATAATACATTATTTGCGAAGGTGTTTTCATAAATATGATATTAATCTTTTTCCAAATAAATACTTTTTTATCACAAGTATTTAATTGAAAACAAAATTGCCCTTTACATCATTCGATTTAAATGAATACCTTAGGAGATATCGCAGTTTTAACTCTCCTATATAAACGAAGCACAGGGTTAAATTAAGCTTTAGCCCAAAGTAACTATTCCACGCGGTGAAAGACGGGCGCCAAAGCTGGTAGACTAATACAATCTTGTTCTCAAGAATTTGGAATTTCATCATAACTATTATTTTTCTATGTTATGTAGTTTTTTAGTACAGATCTTAATAATTACCCGTATGTTGTTAAGGTTCCAGCAGATGTCCTTGATGTTCACCTCACGACGGAAAGTGACCCATCCTCGACGGAACCAGCGCCGCTCAGGCAACGGATCAGCCAAAGCGACGCGCAAGAAACCGCCGTAACGTTTGCACATCTGAGGATAAATGTTATTAAAAACAGATGAACAAATTTTTCAGTGTCTATATACATAATTCAGTTTTTATGCCATGGTGTTAATAAATTTGATGAGTGTTTTTGAGCATTAGTACTTACAGCTTCAACTTCTGCCTTAGTAATTGTGGGAGCCAAATTTCGTAAGAAGATGGACGTGGTCTTATGCAAGGCTCGTGATTCTTTTTTTTCTACAACCACGTCGCTCACAGATTCAGCTTTATCTTCATTAACATCTTCCTTCCTTTCTCATTCTCATTTTCCCCCAACCTTTTCCACACTAGGTGATTTGTCTTTCCTCTTCGGCGATTTTTCTGGCGACTTAGACTTAGATTTTCGCCTATTTGTGGACTCTCCTCATCTTCCGAACTTGACGATGAAGAACTTGATGTCGAAGAGCTTGATGATGAGCCCGGTGGTGCTAAATTAACACAAGATTACTAGGTGTTATGAACAATACATATATTACAATTGAATGAGACAAAACATGCAAACAAAAATATCAACAGTTGTTTTTATAAGGCATGCAGGTTGCACTTAGGATATTTTTGAGTTATATTGAAATTATCTTTTAAATTAACATTTACCAATATCTTCTGTTCTGCATGAATGTTACTTGCAGTTATTATGATGTTTTAGTTACGTTCAAAATATTTCCGATGTATCTTTCTCAAAGCTTTGACTGTATTAAAATAAATCTTACGTGGTTCTTTTTCTTCTTGCACCGGCTGCGGATCAGTTGCGGAGTTAAATCTCGAAAACATCTTGGCTTGTTCCTGCAAGTGACGCAGATGTGGATCTATCTCCATAGTCAAAGGCGCACTAGGTTTTGGTGATTCCGCTTTCTTATCCTGGCAATTGAGTTGCTTACAAGTAAAATAATAGACTATACCCCTTCGCATAGCAATTTTATATTTTGATGTCATGTTAAGTTGGAACACTTAGGCGAGCCATGATATTATTATCAACAGCAAAATTTTGGTTAGTAAGAAATCTTTTAAAGTAACTTAAGACATGATAAAGAGGATTTAGACAACGACAGTAGGTATAGAATCAGTACAATTACCAAGCTATTTAAAAAACCACCTTGCTAGCATATTTCAATATATAAATTGTACTAACCTTATCTTTCTTTTCATCTTCCACTTCTTCTTTCACTTTAACAGGATCGAGATCAATAACAACAGGTTTATCCGAATCTCCTTTGTCTAAATAAGAAAGCAAATTTAACACTTTCATATACTAAAAATATTACAAATAAGCAAGATATCATAATAAGCACCTGATTTATCATTAGAATTCGCGTTTTCAGGAGCAGGTGGTTCATCAAAGCGCCTTCAAATCTTCTTCGGTGCCGCCTTCCAATTTGATTACTACAGTATCCAAAAGGCGAATCAGTTTTTCAGATTTGTCAACATCTACAGACACCTTGTCCAGTTCACCATGTTCCAATAATTCCAGAAAGACATTCAAACGGTTCTAGAATTGTAACAGAAATGATATTTAGTACCAAATAATAACCTAAGCCTCACAACTCATGGATAAGTAACTTCTACCTTTAAAGCACCCAATTGTTCTTCTTTGCGTTTCACTGATTCTTCAGGGTGATATTTGATCTTGAACCTACACAAAAAAATGCATTAATCTTTACTTCTAGCAATGAAACCAATTAATGCATTACTCAGTTAATATTTACTAATGTTTCACATATAAAAAAACAACTACCTAGGTGCCTAAAAAATTGGATTACTAGAATATCACATAAAGTTTCATAATCTTTAAACTGGTTTGAAATAATGTGTTTTATTATTACATTAAAATATTACTATAAAAGTAGAAAGTTATTACAATAAGATTATGAAAAATAATTTACTATAATAAATTAACTACTATCTATTTATACTCCTAGTCTGAGTATAAATATAAAATACTGACATTAAGACTTTATTCATAACAAAACTGTATTACTAATCAATAATATCAATATAGTTAGTAGTCTTATTTGTAGAATATGAGGAACCATTTCTTCTGTATTTAATATGTTGACTTTATTAATAAAACTAAATGGCTTAGTATATATTTAAAAATAACTTCAGTCTCACCTGTTCCACACTTGTGAATGTGGAATATCATAACCCTACCCCTAACAAAAACGAAACCTGTAGCATTGCGCGCTACTGGTCAACGCGAAATGAACTAGCTACACACACATTGTTTGCATAAAGTTTGAATTAATGTTTCTCAATGTTGTCCAGCATTACGTTCCATGTGTATACGCTGTAGACTGTAGGGAAAAATGTTACGTTAAGATTTGCATAGACATTTAAAAAATTCTAAGCACAACTATATTCTTTAGTTGCTTTAACAATGCTCACTTTAATTTTAATTTTGGGGAAGTTTATGCTTAGAATTTTTTACTTACTAGCAAACTAAATGTATCAATAGCAATTAAGACATTCAATGGAAACAATTATTCAATCAAAACTATCAGATGATGAGGTAATTTTAAAATATTAACTAATTAGATCATAACTTTTTAAAATTTTGGAAAGCTGAGAACTTCTGCTTTGGAAAATTAATATAAATTAATTCAAGAACACACCATTCTTCATCTTTATGAGCAACAAAAAACTCATTCAGTTGTTGTCTCCTATACTCCAGCTTGTATTCATTGTACTTCTGGATGGCATCATCCACTGTGATGGAGTCGTCCTGAGCTGCCAGGAAGGCTTGAAGGACATCATGGTCCCTGGTCCATCAGTGGGCCCCATGGTACAACAGCATCCCTGGTAGTATTATAAAATACATAGTCAACTAGACTTTTGAATGAATTTCCAACCACATATTATGTGAAATATTTATTTAGATTAATTGATTTAAGGAATTTTAGTGTAAAAACATTTTTTTCTGATGTAAGTCACCTAAAATTCATTAGTTTAAACATTACCTAGCAGGAACTGGTGGCATAGGTTGTCCATAGCCTTGGTGAGCAGGATGTGGTCCAAAGTGATCATGAGCCCATCCGTATGAGCCATAGGAGTCATGAGGCATGCCACCATATCTTCTATCTTCTAATGGCCAGTCAGGCCTGATGCGCTTGCTGGGAGGCCCTTCACCTCTTACTGGTGAATATCCTCGGCTAGCACTCGCTCCACCCCGGTAGTCTCTGTAGTCAGGGCCAGAGCGACCTCCCCGAGATCTTTCCGCCCAAGAATCTCTGTTAAATTATTTGGTAAACATCAATTTGTAAGGATATTGATGACTGTTCATACGCCAAAACGTCTACATACGCTACAATACAAATAGCTTTTATTTGCTACAATTTTAAGGGGTTTCATAATTATAATAAATAGAACACAGTTCCAGAAAGCATTAAAATAATTATTTTCTTATGATACCTGACAACAATTGCTATGGAACGTTTTGTGAGTTTTGAAACTTGGATTGGGATTTTGGTGGACTCGAATGAATGGGGTTGGGATCTGGAATAAAACTAAAGTATCAACAAAGGATCCATAATATCAAAGAAACTATCAAGACTACGACAAATTATATGCGTTACCTTTCCGACCATTCATCACGTCCTCCTCTACTTCTCTCTTCGCGTCGGTCGCTGCTTCGGTAACTGCTGCCTTCCGCAGCCCCCCTTTCACCGCGAAATTTATCACGACGCTTCCGATCGTATTCGTCATCACTATCTCCCATTTTCAGTTATAATTTTATTTAAAACTGTTTTTAATAGATAATTATTAATTGCAGTTCCTATTATTTTTTATCGAGATGACGCGTGAGATTTAATTTTTTTAAATGACACGAACGAAAATTGACACTGACAGATTTTAGTGCGTTCACAGCATAGACATATTATGAGGTAGACAGACTGTATATTCAAAGCGGTGTCTAATTTTTGTTAGTGTGCAGTTACAGATTTGTATTAGTGTGCGTCACTAGGGATGTGACCTTGGTATCGAACATATTGCTAGAATTAAGCCGGGCGTCGTCGTCGCACCTGCAGAATTAGATGATTATAAATTGTGTTAAAAAAAAACATGGAGTCAGATACAGCAAATATCTACAACAAAAATTAAAAATAAAGCGTTACCATAATAAATTTTATACGCAAATATTTTGAAGTTTGGTCTTCCTGGGTTAAAAATTAGATGATGTTGGAACAAATAAAACAAAATATTATTGTAGGTATTAAATAGACTATATTATATTTTTACGGTAAAATAACAAATTTTAAATAACACTCACAACTCAAACTTAAAAATTATTTTATTTAAAAAAATATATACTGAAAGCCTCATTATCATTTTTAAAGACCCATACATACCTACATTGATAACCCACAATAGTGGGTTTCATGAAAAAAAAATTCAGTTTAAAATATGCGACCTAAAAACATTTTTTTTTTCATGTTTTTTTTGTTAAAATTATAATGTGGATTACAGAACACAAATATATTCTTGCAAAATTATAACAATATTTTTATAGTTTTTAAATTTTCTGAGAAAAGTTGATGTGATATTCGGACAAACATACAGACATGACGAATCTATAAGGGTTCTGTTTTTTGCTGTTTGACTACGGAACCCTAAAAAGAAATTAAAAAGTATTTTGAATCTACCACACCGGTTCAAAGATTTGATTATATTAAGAAGACTCTAACCAGTTATACAGAAAAGACTCGCATAAAAGGGTCTAAATAGTAAAAATAACTAACAGGTTGATAATATCCAGGATATCCTTCAAAAATGGTTGGTACTGCATCGGATTTCAGTTTTTTTATTGATAAGCCTACGATGAAACAGGATTGCTCAAAATGTTTTGAGCAAAGCCTGGAGTTCTTCGTAGGCTCCCAGTTTTCACGCCTTACACTTTTAACCCATTCTTCTCTGATTTGTGGACATTTCGGAACCTAAAAATTAATAATTGTATAAAAGAAACTGTTAAAGAAATACTATCGATGGAATTAAATTCTATGTTGAGTACATCACTATGTAACATCCTTAAATTTTCATGCATAATATTAATTGTTTTAGACGTAATTTCTACAATTAATACAAGCTAATGTATGTCTAACATTATTTAAAGTCTACTACTACATGTTTTTTATCCATAAGTCTCATTACAACTACGTAATATGAATGAAAATGTCGTCAAATATTTACTTATGAAATGATAATTCCGGGTCTTTTACTCCTCCTTTGGTGGTTCTTGAAGAACAATTTACCGCAGAACACGACATTTTTCTACGTTACTTATTTCTTTTCAAAATATTTATTAAAATTATGACACTTTGTGAAAAATTTGCACGACAGCTCGTAATGTTTTGGCCTCTTTGGAGGCCACTAAATGACACGACGTCAGAGTTGTGAAACGTCTATCAACCGTCTCTTCTACTCGTAACTAGGATTCGTGTGATAGACAAAGATACATGACGTGTATTGCATTACAATGATATAAGAGCGGCAACGTCTTATGACTACATCTAGTACATGCTAATCTAAGGTTCACAGATTCTATAATATATTACTCTATGGTTCACTTCACAATTCATTCATAATTTACTTCTCTTCCTACCTCGGAGGAATAAGACCTCGGAGTTGTCTAATTACTCCGAGAATAAGACTCCTCCGAGCTTTCTACTCATGGCTGGCTGTAATCAATTATAAATATAGAAGCGTAGCGCGCTAATTCTAAATGTATGGCTGTAATGGTGGCTCCTAGGGTGGCTCCATTCATAGGATGCTTTTAGTTATTATTCTAAGGCCCCATTGCTGTATGTGTTGCCATATTATGTCTTTACTATTTCCTGTTATTTCCACTCACTGAGTTTAATATATAACTAGAGGAGATTTACATATGTATTTATAAAGAGGAAACTATAATATAACATAACGATACGTTTCCATTTGTGAGTTTTGTTAACACCCTTGTCTACATACAATCATAAAAAAGGGAATCGGGGGGCACGCCAATCTATACTGGAACCATCTTCCCAAAATTTTAGGCCCCAATTTGAGAAATTTTGGATACTAGAAAGCAAAATTTTTGCGTTCTACGCTAAAATTTTCGTTATCCAGTAAGCTATAATCATCTACTTTCAATCCAAAATTTCAAGTTTGTAGGTCATTTATTTGAGAAGTTAACCACTTTAACGTCCCGGCCGATTTGACAGATAGGCATTTACTCATGATCATCAAAATAGAACTAGTACTTCCCATAAACTCAGAATGCTGAAATTTGGAACAGAGTTAGGGTTTAATGGTCACAAAGGGAAAACTATAAAAACTAAGAAAATCAAAGATCTGGAGTACCGGGTGGCCCTGATTAGAAAACAAGAGCCCAGCCCAACTATTAGAGATCGACATACCGCTTTAAAAAGCTATTCGACATGTGGGCCACTTCATTTGATATCAAAAATTGAAGGTCTGAAGTATACATAAAATAATAACTAATAGCTTTAGTTATTATTCTATGGAAGAACATCTTGACGCCATGTTGCACAGTTGTGATGACGTCAGATTGATAGTGGAGAGTGAGAGAACTTTATTATCTATACCTTTCTGGTCTTGTTTATTTGTTACGTCAAATATCTTTTATATTTGTTACGTAAAAAAATACAAACGGACAAATATAAATTTGTTCATAATAAATAATAATATATACAAATTACTCTCCTAATGCACTATAAATAAATTAACGGAAAATGTTAAGACCAGCAAGCTTCTAGGCCTTAAAACATGCGTCATCTCCAATACAAACTTTTATCCTATTTTTTTATACATCTAAATGGACTAAAACTATCATAATAAACAAAACAGATAAAAAAAATGAATAAAAATAGTCAACCCATCGATATTGATACTGTTTTCCGTCTCTTTTTACTAAAGCTTGTATTACGGGTGCTAAACAACAGATAAACATCCTTTAATATATATTTTTTAAAATACATACATGTTCATGCACACAAATGTTTGTACTGCCGGAGATCGAACCCGGAACCCTTGGCGTAGAAGCCGGCGGCTCAACCGCTACGCCAAATGGGTCGTCAACTAAATTTTTAAACTGTAAATTGTAAGAACACTTTTAATGCACCTTTTGAATGCCAAAATATGCATTTCATAAAAAATATATTGTAAAATGAACACATAAGTAATTAAGTACTTTTTGCTGGCATAAATGAAAACAACAATATTAAAATCTCTATAGGTATTTAATGTTCTTTGTTTAATCTTACAACAAAATTGTTAAATTTCAATGGTTGTCATAAATTACTGAGAAATAAATTTTGTCATAATAAAAATGCCAAATAATTTTCGTATTTTGCAAATGTTATGAACAATGAAGTTCGTCGCTGGCGTCGCCGCAGTGGTCGTGGCCGTCGCAACGCACCGCTAGAGACACGCAGGCGGTTGTCGCATCGCATCTCGTGAGCACCACACGCGCCGTCACATCCGTGCGGCTCGTCACTGCCGTCACCACAGTCCGCAAAACTGTCGCAGAATCTCGACGACATGATACATTGACCGTCCGTACATGTGAATTGATCATGGGGACATTCTAAAACAATAGATGAATATTATGCATTAACACTTAACAGTGTCAAGGTAGATAAAATAACCAGAATTCGTTCTACCAAGCAATGTATCAATGTCAGGTTAAACTTGCATGCAACGTTTTATTGTTGTTTTCACGCGCACGCAAGATCATCTTGAATAATTATTGATACATAACTATAGCTTTCAATTTTTATCTTTATTTATCGGCATTGATTCAAATGTGTTGCATTATTATGCATGTATAAGAAGATAAATATTTTTTATGTAATGAAAACACGAGTTAAATGAATGAACTTCTGAAGAGAAGTATACAATTTGTGTAAGTGGTTTTCCAATAAAGGAGGAAGTAGCTATAGGAAGTTCCGTTAGGTTTGAGTGAGCACATTCATAACCCAGTTTCGATAGCTACTGAACGGTATAAGTACATTTTACATTCTATTATAACGTTTTGTGTCAAACTTTAATCCAATATTAAACAATAGTTATCACAAATTTCATTTATTTTTATAGTACCTGTTGTGCAGTTAACCTCGTCTAAACCATCCCAGCAATCAATAATTCCGTCACAGAGTTTCGTGTTGGAAAAGCAAGATATGGAATGGCCACATCTAAACTGTTTCGTTAAATCGCATTCTGAAATTGAAAAGAACATTTTTGATAAATTGTAATTGTAGCTTTTTGTAATATATAAAATATCTCTACCATTTTGCAATGGTTATTGTTTCAATTATATTCTAAGCTGTAGATACCTTATACTCTAAGTTGTATATACATTTGCATTGTTCTAAAACCACTAAATTTTATTGACAATACTTATTCAACAGTAAGAACACATTATGTAGGTACTAATTGCTACTAATCTTTACGAATTTATAGGAACATGCTTTATAAAAATATAAACCAATAATATTATGAAAACATAAATCGGAAATTTCTGAAAATATTATTTCCTCAATACTCATACTCAATTTAATTATATAGTGTTAGCTAAAATCCCATTAAAAAAATATTTAAATCAAAGCATAGTAATATTTAAATAAATAGGTGTGTAATATTCACCACAATGCATTTCATCTGAACGGTCGTAGCATTGGATCGTGCCATCACAGCGATTCCGCTTTAACGCAGAGTCATTTCTACAGCGCCACTCTTTCGGTGAACACTTACTAATGTCAGCAACGGCATACACGAACTCCACGAACTCGGTCCACTAGCTGACAGGCTTCGGTTTCCAAAGCACAAAGACCCCCACAGCCTAAAATTTAAAATTATTTAAATTAAAATAAACTTGGGTCTTGGAAAATATCACTCTTAAGTTTTAATTGAATATCTAATGTAGTAACCTGTTGGGTCATCTATATCTAATGATTTTCTGCATATAGCTGTTCCACTGTTTTCATCTAACATACAAACTTCATCTGTTTGGCACGGCAAAATCTTTTTGATAAATCTCTGTTGATGATATCTTTTAGGTTTAATGCTATCTTTTTTCGTATCTTTAGGAAATGTACGAACATTTTAAGAATTTTGATATTATATTATTAATAAGTGATGTTGCTCCGTGGATGAAATTAATAGTCTACGGGCGTAGTGTTGTCTAGCACGCTTTGTTAGAGCAGTTGGATCAAAATTGTTTCTAGAGTTTGCTGATGTGGTTTCATTTATATTTACTACATTAGGGGTTGGCACTAAAATTGTACTTGCTACTGTGGTTGCACGCGTAAAATTAGGATTTGTAAAATTTACCAAAACAAAACTTATCACTATGATAGCTATAATCATCACACTTATTGAGCACGCCTGTATTTGAGTTCTTTTTTACAGGACTGTCATTCAAAGCTAAATTTACGATACATCCAATGCCTTTGAGGCTTTTTGTCAGTCTCCTTTGAGTAATTTCATTAGAACGCACATCATAGAAGTATATTTTGGCGAAAACTGGAATCAATTTGACGAGATATAGTTGGAATGCAACGATCCACATCTGTGGAAGATATGTCTTTTAAAGGTAAACCGTTTGATATAAAATCTTGTGATGTACTTAAAGAACACTCTTGAATATCGCTTGTAGCCGGTTCATGTGTTCCATCTTTCCGATCGGAGTAGAATGATTATTTGGAAAGAATTCAGTCTGAAGATTTAATTTCATATTTCTTATTTTTCCTCTACAAGTATAGCAATACTTGACTACTTTATTATTGGGGAAAGGTGCTTCTAGGACAGCTTTTCTCAAAATACTGTCTTTCCATAAATGTGAACAGTATAACGAGTCCCAATTGGAATTATCCAGTATATCAGTCTTCGTTGCAGAATGTTCTTCACCATCATACGACAAAGTCATCTTGATAAAGCTTACGCATAGTTGTTCTCTTCAAATCCTGTAACAATTAATAGAGTCATCTTAATGTAACAATTAATAGATGCAATTCTAAAACTAAACCTTACAGTAGCAAAATAACCTTATAGTCTATTTATTTATCTGTTCAACATATCGTGGTCCACTGCTGGCCATAGGTCTCCCCCATTTTGCGCCAGATATCCCGGTCCTCCGTTTTTCTTATCCAGCCTCCACCAGCGTCCTTCGAAATCGTCGGTCCATCGGCTGGAGGTCGTCGTACGCTACGCTTGCTGAGACGCGGTCTCTACTCCAGAAATCGTCTGCTCCAACGGCTATCGGTTCTGCGACATACGTGACCAGCCCACTGCCACTTTAACTTGCTGATCCGGCGGGCTATGTCGTTAACTTTAGTTCTCTTACGGATTAAATCATTTCTGATCTTATCCCTAAGAGAGACCCGAGCATAGCTCGCTCCATTGCGCGTTGAGTGACTTTGCACTTGTGAACCAATTCCGCAGTCAGTGTCCATGTCTCAGCTGCGTATGTTAGTACGGGTAGACGCATTGCTGAAAGACTTGAAGACCCGACGTAACTTGCTGAATGCCTCCCAGCCTAACTGAATCCTCCTACTACCTTTCCTCTCGAAATTGTGCCGGTTCAGTTCGATAGTTTGGGCCAAGTAAACATATTCTTGCACAACTTCGAGAAGGACGCCATCGACGCATATCGGTTGTGGCATGACATGGTCTTTGAACATGACTTCCGTCTTGTCCAAATTCATGCGAAGCCAAACTCGTCGGAGGATTCATTTAGGCTATTCAGCATCTTAGCAAACTCTTCCGATGACTCTGCAACGATGACGATATCGTCAGCAAAATGCAGCAAATACTCTCCATTGACGTTGACGCCTCGTTCAGATCAGTCCAGGGTCTTGAAGACATCCTCCAATGCGTTTGTGAACATTCGGGATATAACATCCCCTTTCTCACACCTCGACGCATTTGGATGGGTCTTGTCCGCTGGTCTTGGATAACCTGATTGATTGCAAAACGCAATTCTCAAAATTAAACCCTATAGTAGCAAAAAACTTCAAAGCTTGAAGTGTATAAAACTACATCATATGGAAGACCGAACTCAAAAATTATTCAATTAAGAAATTACAAGACACTTTTGAATCGTCAATTAAACAAGAAGTTCGGTTTAGAGTTATTTTTTTAATATTTCTTTTTCATTTGTTCTACTGAGAAGATTCCGGCAATAAATTCATTTAGGAGAATTGTTAAAAATTGTTAGCTAAATTATTGTTAGACTGTTGTTTATTCTTAAAATATGTCGTAGATAAGCAAAAAGCTTCATAATAGATTACTATACTAGTAAAACGACGTTTTATAATATAATTGAAGACGTCATTAAACCAAAGCTTAAAAATAAAATTGTATCATAATTGAATAAAATATTTTTTAATTATGTTATATTAAATGGGCGATTATAAATTTATTTTTAAAGAAATAAAATGGTGATTAAATTTTGAAATATACTGTGTAGGAACCTACATAAAGTATAAAACTTAAAAGTAGCAGAGCAATTTGGAATTTAAAAGAAATTGTTTAAAAGTTTTAAAAGAAACGAATTAAATGCAGTAGGTACTTTATTATACAATAAATGTTTTGATCGAGACTATATGTTAGTTATATGAAGTAATTATAGCATAGATTATGGAAAAATATAAGTGAGGTAGAGATGTACACGGACGAATATTTTAAACATGGATTTTTTATGTTCTCTATGTAGCTAAACAACTTTCCTATAAAACAGATGGTTCAAGGCACGCGTTCCTTGTCAATGAATTAAGTGTCAAGTATCCAAAAACTTAATCACTTGTTAACATGAGACGCTTCAGGTAAGGTATCACTTAAGCTATAATTAATTCCAGCAATGAATTAAGTAACTGATATGGTATCCGCGTCGAAAGTTTAAAGCTAGACTTCTTCGAACGTGTACATTGACTAGGTATGTTAATATTAGCTGATGGACGAATACGCGGACCCACCTTTTTTCAAAGTGTATCGTCGTTTTTTTGAACTCTCATAAAATTGATTTATGAAGTACCAGATAGTTAATATCGTCAGAATATGATGTCTAGAAACTATGTGGAGATATAGAATACTAGACTTATGCAGCGAAACAACTCTTGGTAAATTAAAATAATATATTAAAAGAAGAAAACACGTCTGCCATTTACAAATAGTGAAAGAGAAGAGAAAAAACATAAAACAATCAATTAATAATATTCTTTTTACATTTGACAAGTTCTCGTAGAAAAGAGGTTGCATATTTACCATATAGCCGCCCCATTGAAATTACATTATTTCAATAAGCAATAAAATAAAATAATCAAACTAAAATACTTAATACCTTTAGAAATAATATGTAAAACTTTCACAATATTATGTCACTAAATATTATTTAACATTTTTTTATTAATTAGTCAAAGCTCTAATATTATTTATAAGCATTACGCATTGCTTAGCATTGAAAAAGAATCTATATTATTATTGTAAACAATCGATATAATATTAAAACCGTAACTAAAATGGCAATTAGTTTACATTTATATGGGGCGGTCAATAATTTTATACGATAACATGACATGAAACTCTAAACAATTAAACATAACTATACCTATACTTTTATAAAAAGAAATCTTAAAAGTAAAAAAACATGCCAGCTTTCCCCACGGAATTTACATTTATATGAAACCAGATGAGGCAGGCAGAGAACCGTTAAAAACAATCCTAAGCCTATGATTACATGAAATACACTTAAGTACAGTATGATGTGGTCTAAAATAGTAAATTATAGCATTCTTGTTACCATGTAAGAAAACAAAATGATGTATCTTATGAATGGAAATTTTAATTTAAGCATAACCTGGGTGTTATCTGAAAATTGTATATAATAATCATACATCCCATAGTAATTGCTTCTTACAAAAACGGAATAAAACTGTTCATAAGATTTATCGGAATATAACTTAAATCTATTTACATTATAAAGGACAGACAAATAACATGGACTATTTAAGCATGTTACATGTTGCCTTCTAGAGACAATTCATCACATTCTATCCAGCCGAATGCAGTGTTTATAAATGTAGGCATATTAGTGAAAGAGAAGAGGAGATGTATCAAAGGCCAAATTACGCTGTGAAGCTTGGGAAGGACGAAGAACCATAGAAAATATATGGAGATATAGAATACTAGACTTATGCAGCGAAACAACACTTGGTAAATTAAAATAATATATTAAAAGAAGAAAACACGTCTGCCATTTACAAATAGTGAAAGAGAAGAGAAAAACATAAAACAATCAATTCATAATATTCTTTTTACATTTGACAAGTTCTCGTAGAAAAGAGGTTGCATATTTACCAATGTCGATATTAAACTCATTAAACAAACAAGGTCTCAATTGAATAATTTAGATTTTATTTATATATAAAATACGGCCATTTCGTCATGATCATCAAAATGTTTAGCTACTTTCTTTACTCAGTTATACAGTATTTCGATGTATTAACTGTGAGACAATATATATACTCCACACAACGTTACGCAAACACTCACAACTGCCATATAACAACATAACGTTTAGTAATAAGCGGCGGAAAGATCTAGTCTGCAAGTCTGAGTTTTGCGGCTATCGCTTACCAAACGTCATTTTAACTTTATGTCGCCTACATTATATAATAAAATAAACAAACTCTTATGCATCTTCCCACTTACTCTATATAAATGCAAAATCCGGATTACGGACTGGTTGAAGAGACTAACACATTATGATACTGAATTACTTATAAAGACCTGAAATTCACTTACTTTTTTCTTTCTTTTTTCTACATATTAATAAATATGTATGGCTTCGCTGTTCCGTTCATCATCAGCATTACAGCCTAATCATGTCCACTGCTGAACGAAGGCCTCCCCTAATGATTTCCACGCGGACCGATCCCTTGCAGTTGACATCCATCTGCTACCCGCCACCTCAACCAGATCATCCGTCCATCTGGTTTGGGGTCGGCCTACGCTTCGCTTTCCGTTACGTGGACGCCACTCGAGAACCTTTCCGCCCCATCGGCCATCGGTTCTACGCACTATGGCCCACTGCCACTTCAACTTGCTAATCCTCTGGGCTATGTCGGTCACCCTAGTTCTCCTACGATATCATCGTTTCGGATTTTATCGCGTAGGGAGACACCTAACATAGCCCCCTCCATAGCACGCTGAGCAACCTTGAGTCTATTCAAGAGGCCCTTAGTGAGCGACCACATTTCGCTTCCGTATGTCATAACTGGCAACACACACTGGTCAAAGACCTTCGTCTTGAGACACTGAGGTATTTTGGACGAAAAGATCTGCCTTAACTTCCCGAACGCCGCCCATCCTAATTGGATTCGACGAGAAACCTCTTTCTCGAAGTTGGACCTACCCATTTGGACTACCTGTCCCAGGTACACATATTCGTCTATAATTTCGAGGACAGAACTTCCAACTGACATCGGTATAGGTACGACATGGGCATTACTTTCGTCTTGTCAATGTTCATTTTAAGACCCACTTGTTGAGAAGCTCTGTCTAGGGTTTCGAGCATAGTGCTTAAATCCTCCAGGGATTCTGCCATGACTACTATATCGCTGTTCCGTTACTTCCTTTAAATCAGAAACTAAATATTCGCATCACCTCCACGACGGTAGCGATATGACGTACATATTAACTGATATGTAGAATTTTTGAAGTAAGGGTCGGTAGAGTTAGGTTGTGTAGATTCAGAAGCTTGGCTCTACATGAGATCTGATATCTTTTTCACAGCGCAATCCATAAGTGGTCTTCTTGGCAACATTTTACATGAAATGTTTTTGGTAGAATTGACTATCTGTATATATATGTTTGGTATAAGTGTTACAACCAATATAAAATAAATGTTACGTCCACGTCTTCTACGAGACATCAGTATGTAATAGATTTATATAGGAAAGTGTTAGAGTAGGTACATGCTAGTGTTATAGTAGGCATTTAATATTTACTAAATGTTTTATGTTAAAATGGCCAGTGAGAGCCTAAATCGATTACTTGGTCGAGGTTCGGCACCTATGCAATATAAATATTTGTGCCAATGAATATGTTTGGTACGTTTACTCGTAGTTGACATACACTTTTCATCACTAATTGTTTTAATGAGATACCAATAAAAGGATCTAATATGGGTACGACGCGAAAAATGTTGTCCTTCTAGTTATTAAAGGTTTGTTGGCACCTAATTAAAAAGTTATACCAATTTTATGTAGTCTCAAAGCACCAAATGAAAGAATATGCTGAGTTTTAAAAGACGCTAGCTTTATTCGGTGCTTGCTAATTATCTATTATGCCTGGAATCCTGGCGAATAAAAAAAAAAATAAGTTTTACCTATTATGGAGCGTCGGTGGCTCAATGGTGTGGACTGTCGCCTTCCTACCGGGAGGGCTGAGGTTCAAATCCCGACACGTACCAATGTGTTTTCGAATTTTCGAAAAATATATGTACGTTATCCTACGCTCTTACGGTGAAGGAAAACATCGTGAGGAAACCTTCATGCACCCCTGCGAAGAGATTCGAAGATTGTGTGTGAAGTCGTCCAATCCGCACTGGGCCCGACTCAGTACAATAAATTTTAACAAACAAATATATTAATTATAGTTAAAATCATTCCAAAGCTACACTATCATTTTTATGTATTCCGGTACAAAACATCTATCACTTTAATGTCAGAATCTAAGTATTTTAGGTCACAGACATAGTTATCCCAGTTTCAGGGACAATATTAAATTCGGATTATCGAGCAAGTTTTCACCAAAATAAATATAATGATAACTTACGTCACGTTTTCTGACCGCAAAATTTTGTTTTTATCAACACTGTATATTGTATAAAAAAACTGTATTGTCGTGTGGAAGTTTTGTGCACGTCTGGTTGGTTTGCAGGCGCGTGGTTCGTATTAGACTACCGTTGCCGTTGACAACGTCTAAACAACTTTACACCAACACCATGGTCTGAATTCATGTTCTAAAGTGCGAAAAGGATGGAGCATGTAGTAGCACATGTGGTAGTGAATGAGAAGCGATGGGGTTGGTAGAACACCACCGTTGAAGGCCCGTGCGTGCTCACCCAACAGTGAAGTTTTACATTAACCGGACTAACATCTGTTCACGTTGCACCCTTAGTTGTGCCATACACTTTAATTACATGTGCCAACATCCCCGCTAGTATTTTAAAACTGAAAGGTTTTAAATTACGATTCCCAATAAAACAAAAGTAGATACTTGCAAGGTCACTTCAAGGTTGTAGCACGGCAGAAGTTGAGACTTTTTTGTTAGTGCTACGAAAGTGAAGCTAGCTAGTAAAGCTTTTCCTTTTGAGTAAGTGCTATAGTGATTATGATGTCGAACTATTTACTTTATTTATTGAAGATTTTTTTACTTTTATGTGTTCGGTGCCGAAATGAAAACAAAAAACTGATTTTTTTACTATAGTGCAATCAACACTAACTGGTTATTACACTTACTATTACACCACAAAATATAATTAATTTATCTTTGCATCAATTTACGTCTCGAGTAAAATAAAAACAATTTAAGAAAACTTCTTGACAGTGGCTGGCGTAGCGAAGACTAATCTTGAGGTGAGCAAAATATTTTAGGCTCTATCACTTCACTAGCCTTATATCTAGGCTCTATCACTACCCTTATCCAGAAAATACAAAATCAAACCTTTTGTGTTCATAGTGGCTCATCACTTGATGGGGACTACTTTAGAGAAAGGTAACGTAGAGGTATATGTCATCAATGTCTACGAGAAGGTACGAGTATAATTGATTCTTCCCTAGTGTATACGTACGAGGCCTCTTTGGGTGCGAGGAGGTTGAGTCTCAAAGTTTTTAATCGGGTATAGTTATGTGTATTAGAACTAAAAAAACATTTAATGTGGATACATCCTGTATTTATAAAAGGTTATGTTAGTTATTGCTAAGTCCTAAAATAAAAATGTTTTGAAGGGTAAAAACGCTAATAAGCTATCGCTAACATTTTATTCAGGTGACGAGTTGCGTGCTAAGATTGGTTGTTTCATATTTTATGATTCCTAGCAAATACGAATTAAGCTTTTTTTTTTAATTAAAGAACATTAACCAAGCCTGATGCTTGTGATAAAGTTATACATAATAATGTAATATTTGTATTTGCGCTATTGCGGCGAGAAATGGCGCGGTGCGGCGTGAGGGTGCGACCGGCGACATGCGACACCTCGCCGCGGGATACATGTGCATGTCTGGCAGACAACATCTGGCGAGGCCCGAATGTCACAGACAGACAGCCGACACAACTATTATTGCGCGCGCCGCGTGCGGCTGTGGTCACTCGCCTAGCTCGCCCACCTCCGCGCCTCTGCCGCTCGGGCCTCGGACGTGTTGCGGGCCAACCGAGCACACCTCAGTGTTCTGGCACACAGCGATCTGTATGCTCGTATCAACGTACATGGCGCGGTTTCTCTCGTCAATAATTAGTATGTGAATACAACGTTTTTGTTTGTTCTGCACGAAAACGAGTGAAATGTTATTGTTCGCACACTAATCTACACGTGTTTTTTCGCCTTGGACAAACTTCATGAGGAACTGATCGCTTTTAATTTGTTAAGGTGAGCAATGTTTTGTTTAATAATAAACTCTTGTTTGTATCAAGATTCTTTTCGTATATAATTTCTTTATTATAATAAGTAGATAGTATTATAGCGCTTTTAGCTTAACATTTCGTAATTTGACAGTTATAAACTAAGAACTTGTGGGTCAGAAAGTCAGGTGTCCTACTTATCATCGAAAAGACATCGAATCGCCAAGTGACGGACTGTTAGTTCAACAAGTTTTGCCCAGCTGGTTTTGCGATTTTACTAAAGCGACATTTTTAAAAGCATAAAATGATGTTATTACCTATTCTGAATATTATATCTAGGTACCTATTAT
This sequence comes from Leucinodes orbonalis, assembly GCA_019425675.1. Classification (NCBI taxonomy): domain Eukaryota; kingdom Metazoa; phylum Arthropoda; class Insecta; order Lepidoptera; family Crambidae; genus Leucinodes; species Leucinodes orbonalis. Next base: position 62,316 of record PQWD01003937.1, on the reverse strand, counting down.
TTTTCAAAGAAAAGTGGATAGTTGGTACTAAACCTGCATCCACGATGCAGTATGACAAAAATTATACAACACGACCACTAACATTATGAAAACGCATTTACTTTCGCCTTGTTTCACTAATAATTGAGCGTTCAGTTTTCATGTTTTCATACCCTTATGGGTATGCTTTCTAACTAATTGTTATTGACCTTTGAAAAATCCATGTGTTAAAATTATTTTGCACACGTGGATTACCTCCTCCAATTAGTTACTTGTTCTGTTTGACTCTACTAAGCTTTTTATTTGATCAAGGAGCTTTAAAAATTTTGTCCCGCTGCGTTAATCGTGTTAATTGAATAAATGTAATCGAGGAGATATTGTATTAAGGCGTAGTGTTAAGAAAGTAATCTCCTTAGCGGTTTATAAAACTTGTTTGCAAAAAAAAAATGCAAATATATTAAAAGAACTTATATCAACAGACAACAAGTCATTTAAGCAAAAAGTTACACTTTGAGTATTTATTTCACTCACCGACACAATAATCTACTATTGAGAGACTATTTTAGCTTAGGAATCGATATGGGTGAAAATATTCGTCCACGCTCTGATGTGACAGGTACGAGTATCCATTGTCTACGGTACTAAGTACTCGCAGGTGCATACTTGATTGCAGTGACTGGGTTATTGTCCAGTTACTTCTCCTTAACAGCGTCTGTTGTTGCGATTGGTTCTGTTCAAACTTTCTCACGAAAATGATGGAGATGGTTACTGTAGAAAATTTATGAATGAGTAATTTCGCGATCTAAATTACAATTGCACTGTAAGTATGAATGTGCTGTAAGCTGAATTTACATAAGTATGTCTGCTCGTATGGCTTCGCTTGCTTGAACAGAAAATACAGCAATGATATTATGTCTTATTTTATAAATAATTCATTTGATCATATATGAGCACTATAAATGACTCAAATATTGATTAATGAAACATTTAATATATACAGTAATTTAAAAGGAAATGTAATTATCACGCCTATTCTTATATAAGTAAATGTTTTTGCTATACCTTAGGCGGTTGTAATACATGATATAAATTCATCATTTAACGCTACTGTTTACGTAATTATGATAATAACCAAAAAACTTGCATAATAAGTCGTTACATAAATACATAAGGGTAGGTTATGGTAGCACAATGATTCCCATTATCAAATAGGTATGATCTTGACAATGATTAAAATCTCCAAAAGATACTCATATTGCATTCTTTTTAATCAAGGTTCTAACTTGTAGTGTTGATTTCTTCCAAGGTACTTATTATAATGTATTTAAATGTATTTTATGTTATTTGTCGATTGAAAATTATAAAACAATGACAATGAATATGTAACATATTAATCACATTTATATAAATATGTCCTGTATTTTTGATTGTAGTGCTAACGTTAACGAAGTAACGGGTTAAAGTTAGCGTTAGCCCAAAGTACTATTCCACGCGACGAAGTCGCGCTCAAAAGCTAGTTATATATTAACAACCAGAATCTGTACTGTTTACTTACCAATTTTATGAGTGCCTTTTATAGTTTCGTGTAATTTGTAAAATATTGTAGATATCTTGTTAGACAAACAAACGTAGCTACTTCTTCTGGCACCCAAATCAGGCTAACGGCAAGATTGTGTGTGTGAATAGAATCCATAATTGATGTGTTTCATGTACAATATTACTGGTGTTGCATATCAATATCGTTCCAGTTCAATACCATTATGTATTTATTTACTACATTCTATGTTCAATGGGCGTAATATGCCCATAAAAACGGACTCTATCGTAATAGTAAACTGCCTGACTATCCATAATAATTCAAGATTAAACAAATCATTTTAAATAAAGAACTACTGTTGTTTACACGGCGCCATTTAGCCCCAAAGTAAGCATTTGCCTGTAATATGAATACTAAACAATGGATGTTTATACTTATATACTATATTTTTTTAAATAAATACATATTATACATAGAAAACACCCAAACCAATACAAACAGACATGTTCATGCACACACTTGTTTGTACTGCCCGGGGATCGAACCCGGAACCCTTGGCGTAATAACTGACGTTTCAACCATTAAACCAGATGGGTCGTCAAATATAAGTAAATATGAAGCGGTTTATAAAGCCAAAATTGTCCCATTCGGTGTAAAGACCCTTGTCCGTGAGTTAGTTTCTCGAAGTTATGCGTAGTTTAACTCTCATAGAGTTGGTTTCCGATATACCAGATAGACTTATAAAACGTAGGAATGCTTAATTGAATAGCTTTAATACTTAAGATTTCATTGATAACTAAAATACACCGATTTCGTCACTGATGATCATCAAAATTTTGACAACATAAACATTTTGGTAACATCCTGAAGGCTAGAAAGGTGAAATTTGTATGTAATCCAAGTTAAGTATATAAACAACAAAAAGATCATAAAAATACAACTTTTGCCCTCATCTCCTTAAATTGGGGGCTGGAATTTATATAACTATTCGTGAGACATTCACAGTTTTTATAAATTAGGAAATGGAAAGTTTACACGGACTGCAGACAGTAATTAAAAATCCTATTAATAAGTACTTAAGACAAAAATAAACACTGTATAGAAACTTATAAAAAGAACTGCTAACCCAACAACAACATTTCATGTAAAATGTTTAACTCTCATAGAGTTGGTTTCCGATATACCAGATAGACTTATAAAACGTAGGAATGCTTAATTGAATAGCTTTAATACTTAAGATTTCATTGATAACTAAAATACACCGATTTCGTCACTGATGATCATCAAAATTTTTGGTAACATCCTGAAGGGCTAGAAAGGTGAAATTTGGTATGTAATCCAAGTTAAGTATATAAACAACAAAAAGATCATAAAAATACAACTTTTGCCCTCATCTCCTTAAATTGGGGGCTGGAATTTATATAACTATTCGTGAGACATTCACAGTTTTTATAAATTAGGAAATGGAAAGTTTACACGGGACTGCAGACAGTAATTAAAAATCCTATTAATAAGTACTTAAGACAAAAATAAACACTGTATAGAAACTTATAAAAAGAACTGCAAACCCAACAACAACATTTCATGTAAAATGTTGCCAAGACAACAACATAAGATTTGCCCAGTGAAAAAGGTATCAGATCTCATGTAGAGCCAAGCTTCTGAATCTACACGGCCTTACTTTACCGACCCTTACTTAAACAATTTCTACATATCAATAAATATGTATGGCTTCGTTATTTACTTTAGCTCAGATACTAAATATTCGCATCACCTCCACGACGGTAGCGAAACGGAGAAGATATCCATTTAGGATCCAGATGTTAGTGTTATAGTGTTTTTATATTTGTATAATATAGTTCGAATTATGGAAATAAATTGACTTTATCAATTTAATTTTTTAATTTTTGTAAGTATTAATATTTAGTTGAAAGTCAATATAACTAGTCTAGCGATCAAATTTCATAGTTACTTTTCAAGGCAAAAAGTAATTACTATTACATTTCTCTCTCTCTTCAACTTGATGCATATCCGTGCTGTACATAGGCCTCGCTCATAGTAGTAAATATTAAAAGTAAATGTCCAAAGGTAAAGATGTAAGTTACTTTATGAAAGCGTAAAAATATTAAACATAATCATTGTACGCCATTTCAAAGCTTAAGTGAGCTATCAATGTTTTGCGAATCCAACAAGGTCTATAATGTACGAGTACGTTTGTAACGATCAATATAAAAAGATACGAAAACGAATGACATTATTTTGCCCGTTGTTATTATGATGTAACTATTAAGTGTATCAAACCATGGCTGCTTAAAGAAGAGACGTTACGTCACGAAGTAGGCGAAATGAAAGCGTGCCGACTGTTGTAGGTCAAGAACTTAGCAGTTGATGACCGATGGGCGACATGTCAAATACATATCACCTCATTATCTTCATGTGTAGATTTAAATGGAAATTGGTCAGATATAACATGTGTGGTACCAATAACAAATATACTAGGAAAGCTCTATTTCAATAATAAAATAACGCGAATAACATTACTTGAGTTGAAACAGTTGAACAGTATGATTACAGTACAAGGATAAATTAATGAATAAACCCTGCTTAAAATATCCATTACCTATAACAGTCACAATTTGCAGTTACATTAAACATATGCAATAAGTAAATTCTGCAATATTGGACTGTGTAAAACTAGTCTGATCTAAATGTAAACAAAAATTTAAATATCTACAAACCAACCTTCAACCGGCGCATATAATCTAATGATTGTTAATAAAAATGACCTACAAACAAACATAGCAGCTAATTCAATGTTCGTGACGATTTAGCTCTATTGACACAGATATCACTACTGTAGGCAACTGTTTCAATTCGGAAAAACTTTTCGTTAGTTAAGTTACTGACATTTCAACCATACGCCAGTGAATATTTGGATAAAAAATCTGTTTATGGTGGTTATATGTATTTTTATATCGGGCTTGTAAGAGTGTTAGTACACAATGTTGCTTTCTTTAAGCATAATCCAAAGTTCATAAACCTACGTTAATTTTTTTTAAATTCAAACCTTTAGCGATTGTAATCTAAGCAATAATTTCCTTGATTCTGGTGGTTCCTTATGTAAAGATGATGATTGGCTGTCTTGTAACAAAATATTGCTTTTTACTGTATAATAAAATAACTCTAAATACTGCTGATGTTTTATGTTTACGAATCTATAGGCACGAAATCCAAAGTCTTTTTTTAATGTTAGTCTATTTTTTCCGGCTTTGGTAAGGTAGGACCGATTTTAACGGGACTTCCAGTGGCAGAAAGCTGATGTAACAGAAAGTACTTGGAGTATGTAGTTTTTTTACACGGACGAAGTTGCGGGCACAGACAGTAACAAATACTAGTATAACCCGTTTAAAATGTTTATGCGATTACTAATACTTACATATATGAAAAGAGGATTTTTACTTTTAAACTAAGGAAATTAAGTAGGTACATCGGTTTAAGACCAAAGCTAAATAGGTATAGTTTTAAAAAATTGCTATCTTTCGTATAAATGGATCCCTGAACTTGCAGTTGACGTATATAATAATGCCAGTGAATCGTTCGATATGGTAAACTGTAATTGCTTTGTTATTGTGCATCGTATCGTAACACATAAGCGATTATATCGAACGTATTTATAGGCATCAGAATAAATACCTAAACATATTAAAAAAATATGGTGTAAAGAATTAAGTGAAAAACTAATTTATTGATTCAAAGCTTTTCAATTATTTATTAAATCCAACAAAAACAGAAGAATACTATGAATTCGTTTGTGGATTAATTTTAAAGTCGTAAAATTATTACCTTATAAAATTTTATCGTGGTAGCTATTACATATTTTTAAGAGTTGTTGGTATTTAAGTTACATAAAGTACAAGGTAAAGTGCTTCGACTTAATGCGGTCATTCGCAACTCGTGCTTGTGAGGTCAAAAAACCAGTAATATGCGCTCAGGCAACTGCAGTAGGTATCTTCGTAAAGGGTTGATGCAAACCTATTAACAAAATACACGACATACTGTTATGTATTTCGATGCTCCTCAATATCTAAGACATTTAGGTAAAGAACGCTAAAATAAGATATTTATTTCATTAATGTAAATTAATTATTATTTTGTAACTATTTTTTTTTAAGTTTTCGGAGTTTGGTTAATAGCGCATACGTACCTATATAATTGCTGAAAGAAGGTACGGTACGGCCTATTTTTTATGCAAGGATATTTATACGTCTTAGTCACAGGATTATTTTTTATGGATAACCTATATTTCATAAATGGCAGTATAAAAAAATAAGATAATAAATGTATTTATGACCATACATAATTTTGCAACCTACCATTTTAAATTCATAATCCACAACTAATACGCATATACGTAATGCAAATTGGCCATCACGTCATGGCTGTCACAACAAATATGTATAAATGATTAGAAAACTTATTATTCTTAAGCATCCATATAAATGAATAACCTGTAACTCCGAGAGCTATTTATGTTTCTTATTACCTATTCAGGATTCTTAAATAATTAATGGATGTAAAACAAATGAGTTTGGGATTTTGTTATCTTTAAAGTTTATTTGTAACATATTTATATTATTTTTAAATTCTTGGCGAAACCACCTATCACCTTCAACATTAAACAATTTTCAGTTACTTAAAGTTTTTAGAATACAAAGTTTGAAAAAGATCAACAATAAACTCTTAATACATTATATAATAAAACACTCCTATTTCACGGAACGATATCTGGCACTGGTGGTACCTACCTAGACGACTCAGTATCGAGTCTACCACATATAGTAGCAGATGAATTGGTATTTATGGAGATCTTATCTCCATCATTACTTAAAATCTAAAAAATGTCAAAATTGATTTTAAAATAAAAAAATGAAACAACATACATAATAATACCAAAGCGGTATGTAGCAGATTTCATTCAATTTTCAAATACATAAAATATCCATATTAAAGTACAATACCCATAGAGTTAATTTAGTGATATTTTCTATAATGAACACAATGTGTTGTTGAAATTATTGAGCTGTTAGTTTATTGTATGTGGTTTCACTTTAAAGTTATATCATCTTGTATGCGGTTGCGGTCATGCTGCAATCCACTACATGTAGGTATAATACTCGTAAATATTTTGCGTAATTAAAACATGTTTTGTGACACTATCGACTGAGTCTGTCACATTCTCCTACAATAAATATTATATTTTTATTATTATTTTCATGTAGTTAGAATCAGATTGATAAAGTTACCATGATATCACAGTTTTAAACTACATTTCTATTAAGTACTTCAAGGTTTTATTTACCCGTAAGATTGGGATTAACCCGTAAATAATTATGTGTTTTTCCCATTCGATATTAATTCATTCAGAAATGGTATTGACTTTTTTTGGCTACTTCCCATTTCGTAAACCTCAATATGTACCTATCAAAAAGTTGCGTTTGGTAAAATTTTTCAATTTGATATATTTATTCCCATTTCGAAAACATTTCAGTGATTTCATGTGTTAGTTCCCATTTAGTAAACTTTCTGTTGAATTGGGTACAGTTAAGTAAGAAAATATAACACGAAAGTAATAATAATATTGTCATATTTTAATCCCAGATCAATAGTCGGGTTCACACCATACACAATTATATCATAACATGCAAAATCAACTATAAAAAATAAACACTTATAACAGATTTGATACATAAACAAAAACAATATGTAGATAAAAAATTACAAAGTTAAAAAGAAACACTACAAAGCCAAAAACAAAACATTATAAATTTATTTAAAAATTTTTGGAATCGCCAAGTTGATTGTTAATTTGTATATCGTTTTGGATGGATCTTTGCCTACGTTTTGATATCATTTCGCCATAATAATGTCACTCAAAAATATATAATGAAATTAATCAAAGCAATAATGTATGTATTTATAATGTGTTTATCTAAAGCAGAAACAAATTGCGTACGTCCTTTTCTTTTGCGGCATATGGTATTTTGACAGACATTAACCGATTTTTGTTGATCGAGAATCTATCTTAATACTGTAAAGCTTTTACAACCTTTATCTACTTTCAATTTAACATGACACTGACTGTACCGTACAAAAATAACAATAGTAACGAAGTTTACCAAATGGATTAAATGTATAAAGATGAAATGTTTACGAAACGCAACTTTTTGATAGGTATATTTCAGGTTTACGAAATGGGAAGTTTACCAGATGGAAGTAGCCACATTTTTGTATGACTCGTTAAAACGTAGAGTACAGTTCATGTGGCGTATTTGACCTTAATTTATTTGACCTTATCAACAATATCATTATTCAGTCCGACCATTCTTATCAATGAGGGGTCTATACGTCTCTTTGAATCGAAAATACATAGTGTTGTGAGTATTCAGCTAAATACGCGTGTGTCTGTTTAATAATTAGTAATAATTACGATACTCTTATCAATTTATACATATTTCATGATATAAAAAATGAGAAATCATCGTAACTCTGCATATATTCCTCATATCTTAAGTTTGACAATGAAATTTAAAACGGCTTTGAAAGTGTTTTAATCCTGCATGAATTTCACGACTTTCGTAAGACTTCATTCTCACGTTTTTGTCAAGGTTTTCAAACAAGTCACATTTTACAATAACACTCGCACGTAACCTGCTAGTTCATAGGTCTTTGTGATGTAACATATTTTGTTTCAAAGGGCTGCTTAAAATTTGTATAAAGCATTCCGCTTTTTACAAGGTCGAAAGCTAATAATTTTTGGTATTTGTCAGTAACAAAAATATTGTGCATAATCTTTTATCTGGAATCGGCCCCCAGCCCTAAGGGGTGAGTAAAGAGGGGGTGAAATTTAAATTATTCTTCTTCAATAGCATAAAATATAAAACAACATAGGTAATAGATATAAAATAGATAGACATTTCGGCACTGGCATCAGCTAGTAATTTTTTTTAAGGTTTAAAGTAAACAAGTTTATTGACATGATTTTTATTAAAGCAGGGTTGTCCATTTCTTGTGTTCAATGACTGTGTAACCGTTATACAAAGTTTTCCTACAGATAACTACGTATCGATGTTTAATAAGGACACAATATAAAGTCGTTAAACTGTTTATCGGAGCAGTCGGGCTCGGTCAGGTCAATCCAACTAAGATTTTATTAGCGACGCACTTGTTTGTGAGTACTCTTTTAAAACATTTTTTTTCTTTCTCCCATTCAAAATGGTATCTATGATATTTGTGTATCTTAAAAACCGCATTGTTTTAGTAAAGCAATTCTAACACTATTACCATATATACAAATATTAATAAATAATGTACATACATATATTTACGTACGTTATATTTATGTTCATTAATCATGATACAATTTTATATTTTTTTATTTGGTTCATTCATTATATGCAATAATGTATTAAATTGTGTACGAAATATTAAGTCCCTTTTTTGTCAGTAAAAACAGTACCTATCTATAAAATATAAAATTAACTGAAAGTTGAAAGATAATATGTAAGTGATTACGATTTGCTTTCATTTACTCACAAACACTGGTGGAAATGCGGCAGCGATTTTGTCGTACAAATCTTGATCTAGAACAATGCGGGCCGTTGTGTTGGTTGCGCGTCCATTCCATTGAAAACGCGGAAAAGTTACGTTGATTTTTTTTTCACTTCATGTGAGAAAATTTAGCTTAGTTAGCAGTATTTCCACAATTGACAATTTGCAGTTAAGACTACTTTATTGACATTATTGGGCTACACGTTGTCTCAGCGTTCTAGCCAAACCACACTATTAATACGCCACTTTAGATAGATCACGCACTGCGACTCAAATACTGAATTGTAAATGAGAAAAATTATCGTACACTCTGGGGCCAGCCTCACTTGTATATAATTAAGATTAGACGATTTGCAGACTGATTTACTTACGATACAGTTTCGTACACTGATACAGTAGTAATTGACTGATTTATATATTCTTAGCTGCTGTTTATCTGTTAAAGCAGTTAAGATATAATTAATAAGGTAAATACTATTTAATTTTAAGATACTGATTAGTTTTCATGGCACCAATAAATAAAATCCATAATATATTAAAGTCATGTAAAAAGTATAATATTATACTTTTGTAATGAAAAATTTAAGATTGAAAGTAAATTCTCAGCTGAACTCTATCTAATGTTGCGTGTTGCAAAGCCGCAAAACGCATTTCACCAAAGAAATGGCTCTAAGCATTTTTCTAAACATTGTAAGTTTCATTCACGCTTAAAAAAGGAAAAGTTGTTGTTATTTATTGTTGCAATGGGAATGTACAAAATAAATGTTTGCACATTTTTATCACACCACTTACGCATGCATACATAGGCAGTATGGTAACTAATAATGAGAAATCTTTTTAGATTTTTGAACCTTTCAATAAAGAAGATTAACTTAAAAACATCGTATTGCTTTTTTTCATTTTTTGTACATTGTAATATAGTTTATGATACATAATAATGGCCTAGGCTCTGCCATGTACGTACCTACATATTTCTATAACAGAGGCATATTTTCAGAAAATACATTATAATACTAAAAAAATATATTTATTGATGGCCAACCAAATAATTAAAAAAAATATAATTGACATTATATAAATGTGACATGTAATGAGAATCATGTAAAACCCATTTTTTTAAAAGAGTAACTACATGAGTTTCTTGCCGGAGTCTTCGCGGTAGATAACAATAGCAACCCTCCGAACCGGTGGTAGATTCATTAAAAATAACTTCAAGACGATACAAAAGTGTAATTTCATGATTTATTTGAATAAATCCTTTTGAGTTTGAGCCTCTTTGTACTTACAGCCTTTTAATTCAAGGAACAGTTTAAAGAAACCCGAAGCTCTAGAATTCCTATTTATATATGTAAACTTTATGCACCATAAAAACAGCACAGAGGCAAATGAATGCCTAGACGCATTCTCTAATAGTATACTTTCAGATCAAGCAGATACTTAATAATAGATATGGTTAACGATGCTTATGTTATAAGAAATCAAGGCATATTAAGACATTGTTGGCCTAATAATGTTAATTGATACAATCAGTTGCATTTATAAAGCCGATCGTCCACCGCCAACTGAACCAAGTGAGTTTAACTTATGTGACATAGTTGAGCCAGATTTAATACCTTTTCGTCCAAGATAAGCTTAAAATAGCCCAGCTTAGTCGAACTACCTTAGTTGTGTATCCGACCTATTACATCATGAGCTTAGCTAAGCGCCCCTCACTTCCAGTTTCGTTTTGCTAAGTTCACTGAGCTTGATTTTTACTTAGTCCGACGGTGGACGGCCTGTTTTGAGAAAAAACCTAACCAGTATCAATCAAGTATTTACAAAATATATTACAATAAAACAACATATTACTTGTTCCGAGTATCTTTGTCTTAGAATAAATGAATCAGGTCATTGAATTGAATAATGTCAATGTCACCATCATTGGAATTAATATTATGTAAATCAGCGCAAAAACAGATTACGTGAGTAATAATACTAATAATTAAACCATTGAGCGCAAAAGAAAAATTAATCACATATTTGAAAAAGAGTAAATGGAGATTCAAATAGTGTATTAGATGTCCAAATAAAATCTAAACCCATTTAGAAATTAATAAAATAAAATGGAAAACTTCGTAATGCAGTGGGCTTTAATTTATTATGTAGTAAAATGGTACAGTAAGAATAGATCATAAGTCGTATTAAAATGAAGATAAGTAGTTTGGTAATATGTTATGAGCGTGAATACAATGTGAGATTATGAAATATGTCGGGAGAACATTCCGAAGAGAGCACGGACACAATGGAGGTGAAAGTGAGTTCGATGAACCAAATGAAAGTTTTGTGCTAAGGATGCATGGATGCGGGTAAGGACCCTCATCCAGAAAGTAAAAGGTGTTTGTTAGTTCATTCATCACTTATGAATGGGTTTATGTCATTGGCCTTGATGTTCTTTGTGCCCCCAGCTGGCTTTGATTCATCACATCTGTTATACAAAATTGTAATTTTATACTGAGTGCGATACGCCACTTCGAAAAGTGTAACACCGAATAACACATTCCTAGTTATTATCTAAATGTACTATAGTAATAGGGAAATTATGTTAATATTAACATAACTAATAATTGAGAGCGTTCGATTCAAGGGTTGTGCGTGAAGTTGTGCAACCCGCACTGGGCCCGCGTGGAGGCCTAAACACCCATACGGGTAGGCTCGTGCCCCTCGGTGGGGACGTTTAATGAGCAGATGATGATGATGAACGTAACTTACACGACTGATAGGATTTTTCTGGTGTATAGGAATTCTTGGCTATGTTGTACCTACATGGGTACTCATCATAAACATTAAATAAACTTTGAGTATACTCTACAAAGCGGGCCAATATTACTAAAATCATTTTTTTATGTTTTGAATTAATAAAAATAATATCATCGGGAATAGCTTCGAAAACCAGGGCGTGTCAGGATTCGCCCGTAGGCGCTGCTTTTCGTAGACATCGTAGGACATTACATTGTTTTATGTATAAATTAACCAGTTGGATGTGCTGTGTATTTATACATCTGATGCGATATTTAGATAAAACATTTTTTTCTTTCTTTGAAAACATTGCTATTGCAGGTTCGGACAATTCACCGCTTAATTGACCATAAATGTCAAAATTAGTAGGAAGTTAGTGACTCACATAGTTACTTAGACGACCGGTTTTGTGCAATGGTTGAGAAGTCAGCTGTTACAGAAAAGTTTTTTTATATTACTGGGTATGAGACTCGCGACCTAACATCTGTCGTCTCAGGTAACGGGCGCAGTGCGGCATAGATGGAAAATACTAACTGCCTACTGCTCCTTCTTGCTTATCCTGTAGGCTCTGTCGGTCACTCTAGTTCTCCTACGGATATCCTTGTTCCAGATCTTATCGCTAAGGGAAACACCTTACACAGCCCTCTCCATAGCACGTTAAGCAACTTTGAGCCTTTTAAAGAGCGACATTAGCGATATTAGCTACTGGTTGCAAACTAGTTCTGCCACTGTTACCTGTGAGAAATCGTACCTTAGAACGAAGGAAATGGATGAGACGTAATTAAGAGAAATATTCATAACTATTTTGAAGGTCTAATAAACAATCATAACTATTCTTTTTTATTTGGAATACTAAATAATAAAGGACATTGTATTACGGTCAATATAAACTATTTTATCTTAAGGAAATATTTACCTATGACAGGGACACCATTTAGTGAAAGTGGATGAGGTATACCGAAAGGCACTCAGATGAAAGTCACGCGAGCGCGTAATCCTGCAACAACTGACGTCAGTGCTCGGCACGTGCCAGCACTTATTATCTGTAACCATCTTATAACGCACAAAGAAATGTTAAGTCAATAACTTTTATGCTCACTCGATTGATGTTCGTTCTATGTTACGTATATTTCACTTTAAATCACAGTTTAGCCACGATATATTATTAGAGCACCAGAATTGTAACTCAGCGGGTCTTACGTACTTGTAGCAAATTAATTTATAGTCAACGACATCTAATAGGACATCTTAAGTATAGGTTTTGGTTTTTAAAAGGCTACATTATACATATATATTTCACATATTTGTATTAAAAAGCAGCTACGAACAATCAGAAGAGAGGTAATTTCCTTGACTCATCGTATATCAAAATAAAAAAGACGCAGGCTGTAACCAAATACAAGTCCAAAAATATTTTACCCTAGATCTTCCTTACGACCTTTCATCATAGCACTAGTCAAGAAATAAAATCTTTAATTTTTGCACAACATCACTTGCATTTAGCCTGTATTTTTATACATAGGTACCTACTTTTATTATCTACTAGTAATCTGAGACTGTTATTGTTATAATACTAAGTTAGAGTCGATACTCGGGTAGGTGACGATATGTCCTCAGAAGAAGAGTCTTGATAGTAGTTGGACTTTTAAACCGAAAACTCTGTTTATCGGTTAAGATTCAAACATAAACATCACAGTATAATTTTGATATATATTTTTAATGTTTCATTTGTGTATTTTTACCAATTGATAAACATTAAGTCAACAAGTTAGAAAACAGATAAGTTTGCGTATTTTATATCTATACGTACCTTCGTGGACATTATAAGATAGGTAGATTGGTACATATAACATATTTACCAATAAAATGAAATTAATACAACCAATATTAATAGGTTTTACTTATAATACCACTAAACTACTTATTACTTATTAGGTAATTAATGTTACGTAATATTTTCAACGTTGCTAAAAGATGAAAACACGCGCGAACTTTTCATAAGTTTATTTATTAGAACCTGGGGTATCATATTATTCTTTTATCTTTTATTATTATCTATTACTTTTTAAAAATTATCGAATTGAAAAGCGAAACCTAAGACATTCTCATTAAATTAAAACGCATTCAATTTAACTATTATTTAATTCATTATTTATAGAACTTATGTTCCTTAAAGTATGCCGTATTTTTTGTCATAGCGACATCCTAATTGTGGTGATAATTTAATACAAGACCAATTGAAAACACACAGATAAAATGTAGAGTTACTGATAATTAACGAAAAGCGTTACCAGTAAATAAAATTAATGTTATTATTAATGTATTACGCAACAAATGCATAATGCTTGTATTTTGAGTTCATTTCATCATAATATCGTATGTCATAGGATTTTTTATTAATATTTTCATACGAGTAAGAGCTAAGTATACAGGGAAAGCGCAAAACGATATTGATGTATACGTTTCGCATAAAACTGATTCCGACACGTGACTCATGAATGAATAAAAATGTTTAGTTGCAAATTTGCGAGTGTGTGTAGCCGTTGTAAAAGCATTTTCGAGTGCAGTCACAGCGCGTCGTGCGATACACCACCGTCACTTTCCAACAAAGTCAATGAAGCGCGGTGAAAGTGCGGTCCCAACGTCCGTGTACTACGCGGTAAAATCCGTTGACTCATATATCACATCACCGATTCATCATGATACAGATATATCGGATGTGAGCTTATGAATTCAAATTGACAATCATAAAGAGTGACAGAGGCACGCCCCCGACTCTGATTTCGCTACTTTCATTGTCATAAAAGATGTTCGTTGCAATTCTTCGAAACATTTTTCTGTGACTTCTGTCCGTACTTATATTATACATTTCATTCAAATGTTGCCAAGACAACCACATAAGGTTTGCACTGTAAAAGAGATATCTAGTCTCATGTAGAGTCAAGCTTGTGAGTCTAAACGGCCTAACTCTACGACGCTTACTTCAACAAATTCTATATATCAGTTAATATATACGCCGTTTCGCTAACGTCATGGAAATCATGCGAATATTTAGTTTCTGATCTTAAGTAAGTAACGAAACAGCCAAGCCTAACATATTTACTAATATGTGAAGTATAATACCCGTATCATCTACAGCAGTGTAATAAAATTCTGTATTCGTAACCAGGAAAGGGGAACCGTATTACACCGACGCGAGCGAAGCCGTCGAGAAAAGCTAGTCGACTATATAAATACAAAATTACGTGACATTATACCACAAATGAAGCAATTGTAATGTGACGGCATGCAGTTTAGTTGCGTCCAACAATGAAACGATACCTAGTCAAATTTGTTTGTCTCCCGCCTGCAATATCATAAAAAGTATTTAATGGTTGAGCTATAAGGTAGAGCTTGTTTTCTATTTTCAGTGGGTATTTTTTGCATTCGGGGTTTTAGTTTATTTTTTATTTCAGACGTTTTAGATAAACTAGATATTAGTTCAGACTGCTCTGACCACTTTCTTTATCTGAGCACTAGGTTTTTTATTTAGTATAAATTATCATTTAAGCTCAATATTTCATAAACAAAGTGTTGTATCAAAAAACTGTTTTTACGCATACTATTTTTGGAGACTTATTTAACGATACCCCACTCGATAGGATTGGTTATTTTTTCAAACGTCATAATTGCACTTTTAATGTAACCCAGTGACACTCGCGGCAATTCATTTAGGCAGCAGGGCACATAGATATCTACGTACATATACGCTTGAAAAACATTACCCACCTGCGGCAATGGGGTAAAGAGATTTTTTCACGAAAGTTTATTTTACGACAATATCTTAATGGTAAATGCATCTGCATAAGGTTTGATGTCATATTTTAAATAATGGTCACCATAAAATTTATAGGTCGGGCTTCGTCCATAATCCAAATAACCTACTTTCACTCACATTTTAAGTGCTATTGTATAAGCTGATCAAAATTGGAAAGCTCTGTAGAAAAATATTTATTTTTTACTGCATGTTCCCTCCTATACGAAGGATTAAACGAGCATTTATGGGCTTCTTGATTAAGGTCAATTTATAAATGAGAATGAATGTCGTGTATAAGGATTTATTTTATGTAAGATCGTTAACAACTTTCTCGGCATACATTCTGTGAGGGCGCATTTAGAAATTTGATTATTAAAAAGCAAAGCACTGCGTCACTGTGTAGTCATAAAATGTTAACGTTACTATCTGAATCCGGCCAGGAAAATCAAGTAAATACATATATTAAAACACTTGGAAAACTTTTGTTTTAATTTCGATTGAACCCTCATAGAAGGTAATTTTAGCCTTTAAAACATTCTCCTTTCATAAGTCTTATAACTAATGAACATTTGTTTTTTGTTTCAGATATTTCCTTCTTCGAAGTGATGATTTTAAGATCAATATGGCATCCATTGTTACTAATAGTTGTTTTTACAGTGTCCATGACGTTAGGTAAGTGTTATCTCTTGTTGTTGGTACATACAGTAAAAAAAACAAACCGGTATTTACTAGGTTCGTAGATATTATAAAATCTATTAAAACATCATTATATTTTTCAGGTAGCCCAATATTTTTAAAACAAGGCAGAATGCATAGGCCAGTAGTAAAATGGAAACCTCCTCATGATAATTGGGACTGGTCTATAAAACATATAGATGAAGAACCATTCTTCACACCCTATAATTTTTCGCACAAATTGCCACCGACGGCTAACGAAAGTGAACTACTTGCTCACATGACCACTTTAAAACGAAATTACTCCCGTGTTATGGGATAGTGACAAAAGCACCAATCTCCTTGTTTGTAGAAAAAGCTTTAAAACTTCTCAATTTAAAACAAGTGTACTATGAAGTTGAGCATTCTGTCATGTCCAAAGTATCATGTACGGCTTGCAAGGCTGGGGCAGGTTTATTACAACATTACATTCAGCTTGGTAAAAGCAAAGAAGAAATTACTAAAATGATTTATCAGTTTTGTGTATCATTAAATATTCAGTCAACAAGAGTTTGTGAAGGAGTCACGAGATTATTTGGGGTAAGCTTTTTATGAATACTTCTTTAGAAGCAAGTACTAAAATTTAATGTGATATCATAACCAAACAGATCGTTTACCATATTGCAGAGCGAAGTAGTATACGTGCTGAAACGCATATCGATTGGACCCAATGAAATATGCAGTTTTGTAATAGGAGATGCTTGTGGCGACGTGTACAATCCTTACCATGAATGGGAAGTGGCCTTTCCGCCGGTACCAAAGCCTCCTCTGCTGGCGATGGAGGTACCACTGAATACGGATCAAACGTTCAAAGTTCTTCAAATTTCTGACACCCATTTCGATCCATATTACGCAGAAGGTAGTAAAGGTTTTAATTGATATTTAAAGTTTTGTTTCTTTAAATCGTTCTTACTATATTTCTTTTGGACAGGTGCTAATGCGGAGTGTAATGAGCCTCTTTGCTGTCGAGCGTCGAGTGGACCCGCCTTGACCCCAAGTAGCGGCGCCGGCCGCTGGGGGGACTATCGCAAATGCGATACACCGAAGCGAACCATCGATCATATGTTGAAACACATCGCCGACACTCATACCGTCAGTATTTATTGCTTTACTTCCGTCAACAATTACTTACCGAGTAATGTAACAGCATCTAAAGGAATTATAATCCTAGTTTAAGAAAATAATCGTGTACTGTCGTATACTTCGTTGGTCATTCATGTTTGTTTTCTAATAGCTGTACATTCGTCATTTATACGAGTATTCGAATTTCGACGTTTGTTTTCAGGACATAGACTACATACTCTGGACTGGAGATCTGCCACCGCATGATGTTTGGAATCAAACAAAAGAGGAAAATCTTAAGGTTCTTCAAGAAACGGTGGCACAGATGTCTGATATGTTCCCAGGGGTACCCATATTTCCAGCGCTTGGAAATCACGAATCATCTCCAGTGAATAGGTGAGTCAATTGCAAAGACTAAAAATATCAGCATCATCTGTATATGATTGGTTACATCCTGCCTATTCCCACAATACCTATAAAAATAACGGTATATTTTGATGTTAAATGAGATGTGTAATAATAACAGACTGATAAATATCACGATAAACTAATGTATTCAGAAAAAAATTGGCCAATGTGAGTCGACTCACCCGTGGAATGTTCCGCAGCATCAAGTAACATAAAATAATCAGTTTTTTATTTAACGCACCTGCTACAGCTTTATTATGAGAAAAAAGTGGTTCACCGTTTATGGCGTAATAAAAAAAATACAGACTCTAGTCTGTATTTTTTTTTATTATATATATATATGTGATATATCGTTCAAATCTTCCTCACCCCATTTTAAGTGAGACATAAAATGGTGTGAGGAAGGTTATATAGAATGTAATGGTGTGAGGAAGGTTATATGACGACCCATTTGGTGTTGCGGTTGAGAGGTCGGCCGCAACACTAAGGGTTCCGGGTTCGATCCCCGGGCAGTACAAACATTTGTGTGCATGAACATGTCTGTTTGTAATGGCTGGTGTTTCTATGTATAATATGTATGTATTACAAAAAAAATGTATACATATGTGTTTATCCGTTGTTAGTACCATAATACAGGCTTTACGCTTAACTTGGGGCTAGATGGCGCTGTGTGATTGTCAGTAGATATTTATTATTTATTTATTATTTATATATTCGACGACCCATTTGGTACAGCGGTTGAAACGTCGGCTGCTACACCAGCCAGTCGGGTTCCGGGTTATATCCCCGGGCATTACAAACATTTGTGTACACGAACATGTCTGTAATGTTCTGGGTGTATATTTACAGAAAAAATATCTTATTAAAAAGAATTATAATCCCCATAGATACTACGATGCCGCACTCACAGAAACACATCAGAAAGTCATGTAAAATTATTAACACTCCGGCATTTCTACGTCAAATGTTAAATAATTAACTATTTTCTTACAGCTTCCCACCTCCGTACATCTCTTCAGCCGACCTAAACATCGCGTGGCTGTATGATGAGTTAGACGCACAATGGAGGCGCTGGCTGCCCGCCGGAGTCTCGCAGACGTCCGGAGGGAGCCTTTTACTCGGTGCTCGTACGGCCCGGCTTCCGCATCATTTCTCTTAACATGAACTACTGCAATAACAAAAATTGGTAACAAACGTCTTATTTTATCACAGTTTAAATAAATATTTTGTTACTTAGGTATCTTCGATAAAAGCTAGTATTGACCTTTAGCCGCCGTTGACGAATAGTTTCTATTGTGTCTGGGATTCTAAATATTAAAAGATAGACTGGTTCATGATCTATATACTTGCTCGTCCATTGATGATAAAGGATCTCGGGTGATTGCCCGTTTCTCGGTAGTCTTCTTGTCCATTATTTGTCCGAGTATATCGTTTGCATGTTCCACTACTATAAGGAAGGAAGGAAATTCGAACCACACATTAATATCCAATGAAAATTGTAAAGCGCACATAGATATCTAGATAGTCCGCTTGGTGAACTAAGCCTGCTTACTACTTAGTACAAAAACTAGCCAGATAAATATTTATTTGGCATTGCTACATTTGTGTTTGATAACATAAATTTATTTAAGATTTAAATGGCCTGACAATCGGGGCTCGGTTCTTGAAGTTGTTGACAGTCACACCTTCCTAGGACAAACGGTCGAATTAGAAGGTCTAACTTCGAGAAAGAGGTCAATCGATGAATCTAACTCGGCTTTGCAGCGTTTGGGAAGTTACAGAGTGTTTTCTCATCCAATATTATCTCAATGTCTAAAGACAAAATTTTTTGACCAGTGCGTATTATACGTGATGACCTATGGTGCTGAGACGTGGGCACTTACGTTAGGCCTCTTCAATAAGCTCTAGGTCAAGGTGACCACCAAGCGATGGGAGGGCTCTACTTGGTTTCCTCTACGTGATCGAATTTGAAAGAGGAGATCCACCAAAAATATTTCATGTAAAATGTCGCCATGGCTACCCATAAAGTCTGCGCTGTGAAAAAGATATAAGGTCCCTTATAGAGCCAAGACTATACCGACCCAAATCAACAAATTCTATATATCAGTAAATATTATGTACTGCTTCGCCGTTTCGCTACGTCGCGAGCGCCGTGGCGGTGATTCGAATATATTTTAGTAACGNAAACATCGATAATCATGATCGTATAGGCACCATTTTACATGAAATGTTTTTGGTGGATTTCAGTCTTTTAGTAAGTTGCTAGGCAATCTTTTACGTTTTATTTTTCTTAAGTTCTTCTTGATAGATCATTTAGTTACTGCGCCCTCGAGATGGACAGATGACCTAAGGAAGGGAAGGTTGCGGATGGCTGCTGGATGCAAATAGCTTCCGACCGATGAGAGTGAAAGTTATTAGGAGAGGCATATGTTCAGCAGTGGACATTATGTGGCCAATATGATGATGTAAATTTATTGGTAGGTAGAGCTTTTCCTCGAATATTTATCCGCTCGAACCACAGACATCCGAATATACAATTAGACTGGAAGCCGCCAAGTTTATAGCAGTCCCAGTGTCGCAATTTCTTTTCGGTTCTTATCTGTTATTGTATTTCTTGGTAAATTTACTGATTCATTGCGATGATGGCATGTTACAATTGTACAGGATGGCATTTTGGGAAAAAACGGTAATTTCTTCTAATATTCGTGCGTCTTGATTCGTCTCGCAGAGCGTAAACTGGCAGCCAGTGTATGCTTGTTGAGCTTACATTTGTCGCACTTAAAACGCGGCTCGCCCCATCTCCTGTATTGGGAAATCTGTGGCTCGAACATAGCACGCACGTAGACAATAGATTCATGTGTATTGTGAGTTTTCACCCGTGCTACGTACGACCGCTTATATAATTTAATAAGGTACCTATAACTTTTGACTCTACAGGTGGTTGCTGATGAATAGTACTGATCCGGCTACAGAATTACAGTGGTTGATTTATGAATTGCAAACAGCTGAATTCAGCGGGGAAAAGGTGCATATTATTGGTCACATACCACCGGGCCATTCCGACTGCCTTAAAGTATGGAGTAGAAATTACTACGCCATTATCAACCGATACGAAGCAACGATCACAGCTCAGTTCTTTGGCCATACTCACTTCGATGAATTTGAAGTGTTCTACGATCCGAACGATCTAGGTAGGTCCAGTATTATGATTCATGCGAAAGCGTGTAGGTATTGGAAACATAAATGGACACTTAGATTCCTTTGTTATGCTGTTCGAAACTTAACACCATACTAGTTTGGAATTAATTAGGTATTTCGTTTAGACAATAATTACGAGTACCTATGCACGGAAGTTTGTTGTATCAATTAATGACTCACATCAAATCAAAATCCTTTTGCTTTGTTATGTTTGAGTAATTGTTAGATTTTTTATGAAGAATTTAGGAGACCTAGCGAACTTTGTTCCGCCTTAGAGGCAATTAATTAGTAGTTTTCTATTTTTATTAAAATAATTTTGTTATTGGAATAATAATTGAAACAAAACGAGCATTTCTAGTAAATCTTTAAATTATTTTGAGCAATGTGGTCCAAGGAAGCAATTTGTGGTAGAGATCGCTTTACACTCGTTGGAAAATAGTATGAACCTCTATGAAATAAGTTTTAAAATATTATATTTCCGTCTCCTGATTCATAGTTAGCACCGACAGTTTATTGTTTATCTAAGCAAGCACCCCACCAATTTCCAGTTAAATTGATTCAGCCGTTCTTGAGTTACAAACAGTAAAACTAACATTTATATAAATTGAACATCACCCTACCTCTATATTTCAGGAAGAGCTACAAGTATTGCTTATGTAGGACCTTCTGTATCACCGTATTATGATTTAAATTTGGGATATAGAATATACTATGTCGACGGTGACCACCCTGATTCTACCAGAGTAAGTTTTCAAATATAATTTTAATATTTAAGTTACATTTTTATTTCTATTATCAGTGCTATAAATCAACATTTGCAATGTTTGTACTTATTTTGCGATAACTTTAATTTCTTTTCTTAGCTTATTTTTTTTCTATTTATACAGCAAGTGATAGACCATGAAACATGGATCATGAACCTGAAAGAAGCGAACCAGTTCGGATACCCTATTTGGTACAAACTGTATTCTGCTCGAGCTGCCTACAGGATGGCTGCGCTACGCCCACAGGATTGGGATAGATTCATCGACAACATGACTTCTAATGATGACGTTTTCAACTTATACCATAAGTAACTTTTATTGATTTTGTTATTTTCGTACCAAACTTAACATAATGAATGAACTCTACATCTGTATTTAAATAACAGTGTCATTAATTACCCAGACGATTGTAGAAAGTTGAAAGAATGCCAATTAAAATAGTCAGTTTAGACAGTTTATACGAAATAGGAACAATAGATAAAAATAAAAATGAATATATATCCACTGACATTCACACAGTCGCAAACTAAGCATTAGCTGTAATATGGGCACTAAACAACATATTAATATAGGTACTTTGTTTTGTAAATACATATTATACATATAAAATACACAGACCAATACAAACAGACAGGTTCATGCACACGAGTGTTTGTCCTGCCCGGGGATCCGGAACCCTTGGTGTAGTAGCCGACGTCTCAACCATTACACCAAATGGGTCATCAAAAGTGCATCTATATACCTACAAACTTTTGTCACAGACATTATTGGAAGAATAGCCCCCGGCGCGGCACATGCGACAGTGAGTGTCGCAAGCGGCTGGTGTGCGACGCGCGCTCGGGGTCGGTCGCACGACCGTCGCGCCCTCTGCGGACACATCGAAGCCCGCATCGACGGCTCCTCGCCGGCGCCACAGACCTGGCGAGCCTGGTTCTATAACGGACTTTCCGTCTCGTGAGTTTCTTGATATCGTATATGAACCGAATATATAAAAACCTGTTTCCTAACCATACTTAGCAATAAGGTTTCAGATATGACGTCATTAAAAGTCTTATGCCTTCTTAACAATAAATTGTTTATCTAAGTCTGTCTTACAAAAGGATGTACATATTTTTCTAAGCACTATTAACAGTAACATAAGGTAGCACTTTTATGTAAATATTGTAAATTACCCTATTAAATTGTATAAGCACATTACTATAAAGATACTAATCTTTGCTTTAACACTTTTTGTAATTAAAAAAAGTCAGTGTATGTATTATTTCGTTACGGGTCTTCTGGTGAGCAAAGTTATAGTTAATTCAACTGACATTTACACATCGCCATCTCGCCCCTAACTAAGCATTAGCCTGTAATATGGTTACTAAACAACAGATTTTTTTTTAATCTTTATTTATTGAAAGGAGTTTTGTCATACAGTGACAATGTCACTCCCGTAAAGATAAAACAACAGATAAACATAGGTATTTATATCTTTTTGTCAATACATACATTTTATACATAGAAAATAAAAACAGACATGTTCATGCACACAAATGCTTGTAGGTACTGCCCGGGGATCGTACGCCCTTGGCGTATTAGCCGACGATTTAACCGTGTATTGGTAGTCCACATTTGGAATTAGCACGGCAAACTCCTAGAATAAACTATGATTTGTTACGTAAACAGAGTTAGGTATACTAGGTCAACCTGGTGCGTCCTAGTCATTGCCAACACTAGCAAGACAGGGCTACGAGTCGTTACCCTATTCATAAGAGTTAGGTACGCTATGCCCTTGTGTTGGGTCCTTTTTATAGGAGAATCCTGTTGGATACTGCTTGTTCCCGAGGGGACGCAACAGGCAGTTATGTCGGACTCTTACCGACTACACTCCCCTGGGTTCCATGCCTCTCGTTTTAGGACCGGCTGTGAGTACATACGCGCTGAGCGCATCCGACTGTGCAGCTTGTCGACGTTATCATTTTGGATCCACCACTCCTCCGGCGGGGGAACAGGAGGGTCCAGAAACCCATGGACTATCCCCAAATTCGCAGAGGCTCGTGCAATAGTTCATAGTGGCTGCCCCGACCAGCTATCAACAGCCTCCACTAGGGTAGTTGGAGTTGGTGCCGCCACCGCCTCCTCCACCATGTTATCGACGTCTTATCGCACTAACGAGTGGGTCATCTTCCCTCACTCTTTCTGCCGCTTCCATCAGAAGCATAACATTTTCTCAATGACGTTTCGCATCATTATCTATTTGGTAACGCTTTTAAATTAGGCTATCTTAGCGATACCTACATTTATGATGTTATATACCTAATATTAACGTCACCAAGCCTTGTTAGGGATGTGAACTTGTGGCACAGGTTGAGCCCTCGTGCCCTAAGTTATTTTGGGAGGCCTAATTCAGTAGTATCTTTGACGCCTGATATAACGTTAAATTTTTATACATAAGTAGTACCTACAGGTGAATACAGCTTTGTACATAGTTAATTAGTTAGGTACCTCTAACATTTATGTTGTTATTATGTAAGTACACTTATACTATCGCCTTGTACTTTTAAAGGTATCACAAGTTTCTATTTTCCTGGTGAATGGACCTTAACCTTCTTGAATCCTAACGCATATTTCTTTGTATACAGAGATAATGTACCCACTGTAACGCAAGTATAATGGTGTTGGATGTAACTCTTAGTTTACCAGTGCTGAAACATAACAGGTTAGTATAAGCTTTGGCATCTTTTTATGTAAAGAATGTTCTCGTAAAACTTGCAAGACCGTACTTCCAACACTCACTTGATGATTGTGGCTGGGCTAAGGAAACACTCAACAGGTAATATCGGGTTGTTTAGATGGCAATGGGACATCGGATTAAATGATCGGCCAAAGTTATAGTATCTGATTTAATGTAGGTGACATGATGTCATATAAATAAATTAGGTGCCTCCTATAGTACCTATATAGTAAACAAGGTATCTTACTATTGTCAAGTCATGCATATGGCTACCCATATCTCAAAAACGGAACGGGAGCTGGTCGCGCAATGTAAAATAATTATGTTTGTACATAGAGTCGATTTTAAAACATAAATTTCAAATTAGGTTTCCGGCCGACTCATCATATTTATCCGGCTAGACCCTTTATCACCTAAGTTAATCGCATTGATGCTGATATCATTAATCAAAATAAGTGTTAAATTAAAAAAAATACTTTATTACCTATTCCCGATCACTTGATCTACTGACAGACTCTATTTATCTTTTTGTATATAAATGTGTTGTTAAGTACTTATTTATCATCTTGTAGTTAATTTGATAATGTATAATTTATTTGTATTGTATACTTTCAGGATGTCAATGATTATGCAAATACCTCAAGTTGCCTACCAAATACCAAAGTTCGTGATGGGCCTCGGCTGAGACAAGAAACATTCAAGTTATTGGAAAATCGTCCACTCACACCACCGAAATACTAATTGTTGAACAATATTATTGATGAATTCAGAAAACCAACATTAGAAATAACAAAAAAGCAATTTACCGATTAAAGTACCTAATTTGGTTAATTATTATTATTATTAATTGCCAAAACTAAACAAACAAGAAAACAAAAAAAATTAGGTCTTTACGGTGGTTCTTTTTAAGAAATACTTGACACAGTATATATTTATTAAGTCTTTTGTAAATAAATTTGTAAATGATATACACGGAAGTTTTCATTAATCTGATTTAAAATAAAATATACCTAGTTAATAGCTAAATTTTTATTTATATTCAAGCCTATAAAATGTACAAGAGAGCTTTTAAAGCATTTTTAATTGAATTTACTTCACACCATGTAACAGTATTGTTTATTCAAATGGTTTGAGATTAGAAATTAATACTAATTGGAAAATTTACATCACATGTAAACAAACTGTTACATGAAGCAAACTTAAAAACTACTGCAGGAAAACTATCGGTTCTGTTTTTCTTTGTGACATCATGAGAACTTAACCATGTTTTATACAAATTGGTTTACAATAGTACATTATTCAAAGAACAGAAAAATTTTAAAATACTCCAAATGTAAAGTATTTGTCATGGTATAATTTTTGTACATGAAAATTTTGAGGCACATTAATGCAAAAACACAAGACATAAATTTTACGAGGATCTTATCAAAAAGTCAAGAAAAGTATGAGTATTAACAATCAGCTTTAACTTAACATCAAAAGTGGAGTATTTGTAAGTCTTAATTATAAATGATTGAGGTACAAAGTGAAATGTTGATCTAAAGCTGTTTGTGGCTATGTTTTAAGACCGACGATAAATTTAGCAAAGAACCTTGGTTGTTTAAGATCATAATTTATAGTTCTTAAACTTAGATAAATCAATGTCTACTTTTTGCTTGGTTAATTTTTATTTCTTTTTAATTTCAATTTGAACTCATTTATTTGCAAAAAACTAATAATTCAAAAGTATGAGAAGAAAATACCATAAAGGTAATATAATATTCATTAAAATTCAATGTTACAGGAGGTAGGTAAAATACAAACAATTTAATGACTAACTTAGTGATGTTTACAACAACAGTCTTTTCTATTCAGCACACAATCACACATTATTTTTAAAAGATAAATTATAAAAACCAGTTGTCTTCTCTAAAATTTACCTATTATCAAAAGTAAATGCTTACATAAATAATGAGATAGGAAACATTTAATATTTTACAAACTTATATTGACAATTTGGATAGTAGATCTACAGCTGAAGGTGCCGATATCAGTCCTAAAAATTATTAACCTATAATTTTTTTGAATTTACAAATTTAAAACTGGATTTCTTATTGATTATTTGAAATAAATATCAAGTACCTTGTTACTAATAATGTCACCTTTAAAAGATTGTTAAAATTTAAGGGTTCATACATCAATATAACAGCTACTCACATTTACAATAAAATAAGCAGTAATCAATCAAATTTTTTTCAGTATTGAGTGCAGAAATTACTATAATTATACATATATTTTAGGCAAGTAATAATAATTGAGATCAACAATCAATGTCTGAATGATAAAATGTCAAATTTTAAAATGTTTTTTAATTGGAATGTGATTATTAATCATTAAAATATTGAGGCAATAAAATCAAATTCACACACACACATAAACGTAAAACAAAGTCATTAAAAGAACTAAAAACTATTAAAATTATACATGTTGTGTTTACTATATAATCAGTATGAATGTTTTAAAACTGGAAATAAAGGTAATGAATTCTTATAAAAAACTTACTTTTTTTGAAAAATGTTTATGTGATTAACACAATTTCCAATTAAAAATATAAATACTGATTAAATAGCTCATGTTTCTGCTTCCAATAATGAAACAAAAATCAAAATCAATCTAGTGGATGTGACATGAGAACAAGATATCAGACTCATTTAATATTAGTAGTATTTACAAACAAATTTACTGATATTTATTTATTAACATGGCATTGAAACATCAGTCTCAAAGTTTAATTTTATATTGAAAATGGCACTGCCCTCTTAGTGTATGCCTGGTTACAAACACTGACAAAAAAAGCTTGATATAGGAGTAAGTATGTTACACATAGATTTCACAACCCATGTGCTTTCAAACTCAAATAAGGCAAAATACAATAACTAGATTACTAGTAAATCAGTAAAACAAAGTTCTCCTTAAAAAGCTTTTTTTTTGGTGTCTGCTCCTTTGCATTATATTAACAGGGACTTCTCAATAATCTCAAGTAACAGAGTTTATCCTGCTGGTCTACCAACAAACCTATGTATAAATTACTAAAATATCACTGGTTACTACTAAAAACTAGCATTAAAACTTAGAAAAGAAGCCTTTTTAATTTTTGTTTACTCTTACTGGAGCTTACAGGACAAACATTTTTCTTTCTTTTAGATGGGCTTGGGCCATCTAGATCATATTGCAAACAACTCTTACCCGGATGTCTTGCATATTTACATATTCTACAAAATTGTTGAGCACATGTTGAACTGGTACATTCACCCCATTCTTCCCCTGAAGACTCGATGGTCACTTTTGCTGGATGTCTACATTTGATGCATATTATCTGACTACGAGTATCAATTGATGCAGCCTAAAAACCAAAATAAGTAAAATTAAGTGACAAAATTATAGGAACATAATAACAGATAGAATGCCTGCCTGTAGATTTTCCAATTTCTTTATATGTCCACAGAAGATACTTTTCATGGTACTAAGTAATCCTGAAGCAGTTGATTAGTATATCTTATACATTTGTTGGGCTGCTATTATACATTACACATTTGATATTCAGACCTTAAAAATAAATGTAGCCCTACTAGCTTAGAACTAGCTAAAGCTAACTCAACTTTGTATAATTGTATTGTAAGCTTTATATTTGCTTCAACTATACTAGGTGGATTTTTAGTAAATATTTCATATACAGAAATGATTTCTTATAAAAAAATCTTTAATTGCTTAGCTGTTTAGTTAGTCTAAAGGTAAAAAATAAAATAATACAATCATTCAATTTTCATTGTTCTTGCTTCTAACCATACAGTTGGTTATGGAGAAATCATTATATTGACAAAAATAAAATAGTTTTTAAACAAAGTATCTAATAATACAATAAAGTCAAGTACCTTGGTAAACTTGTGGAATCTGGTTGTTCTCGGGCTACGAGTAGGGCTGTGTGGAGTGCTTTGTGGCAAATTTACATTTTGAATTTCCTTTAGTGGTCTAATGTGGGTCTCCACATGTTGTTTTGGTGTTTCATTTTTGTTCCAGTTCTCCAAGTTACCTTTAATTGTTGTAAAGAAGTCTTCGTAATTCTGTTTTGTGCTAACATTTTTAAAAATATCACACCACAAGGGGCTCACTAATGTAAAGTTATAGATATCTTCCTGTGATAAAAACCCCAAAATTTTTTTTATTGAAGTACTACAATAGTCTTCATGATTATAAAGCATCTTTATGACATCAAACTTTTGATTTGGTTTAAATCCAAACTTGTTTGTTATTGCATCTGAGTAAGGTGGCTTAGGCTCAACTTTGAGAACTTGCTTTTCACATGATAACGAATGTATTGCAAAATCTACCTTTCTCGGAGATTTACGACGGTTAAATGGGCTTAAATTGCAGCTGCCCCTGCATATCTTTTTTATAGGGGTTGATGGATGTGTTATTGTAGAACCGAAGTATTCAATACTACAGGAATCACTAAAAAAAGTATCAATATGACCAGAATCAAATGAGGTTGCTTTAATAATTTTACTGTCATTAACTTTTAACTTTTGCACTTCATTAGCTATAATACTTGTTGGTGTTGTAATATTAACCATACTGGCTTCATTTTGATAAAGCCCCTCGTCATAACGACGCTTCACCCCACGTCTCGCAATTGGTGTAGTTTCAAAGCTTGGACTAGAATTGGTATGGTTATAATAATTATAACGTCGACTTAGTGACCGTACTTCCGTTCCAGGTGTAATAGGGTAGCAATCAACTTTTATCTTACAAATATTTGCGACAAGAAGAGTTGGATCGCAGTTCTCGTTTGGCGTACTCGAGCATTCTAAAGTAGGAGTAGCAAAAGAAGTATGATATCCACTATCTTCAGCTTTGTAAAAACTATAGTTCTTGTAGGGTAACGGAGTCCCAATATCACGCGAACCCGATTGAACATCCATCTCAGTGCTCGTTCCAATCTGGTATATATTCGATGAAACCAACGAAGTCAATTTGTTACATCTTTCATAGAATTGGTTTCTTCTTCATCAATCGCAATAAGTAAACCAGAAATCACAATGTATAATCCATCTTGAAATGGAAACATCAACACATTCAACACAAAATAATTAAAACAATGCAAACGACACAAAACTTTGACAGATAGAGAATGAAATAATGAATGGTTTGGTGTTCAGTTTGGCGGTTACAGTATTTTCACGATGAAACATAAGATCCATAGAGAAGTGTTGGCCAGTTGTAAAAAAATGCCGATTTATTGATTTGGTCTTCGAGGAATAAATCAATTTGGTGGTACGGTTTTTCATCGTACCCACACATATGGGTTATCAATATGTAGCTCTTGAAAATTATATTGAGGTTTCTAATATATAATTTTTATTAATTGAATAGTTTGCGCGAGCAATACTTCCAAAATTGAAAAATGAGTGCTCCCCCCCCCCCATTATGTTTAAAATATAGGATTGATAAAATTAAAGAAAATATGTGATGTATATTAACAATTTTGGTTTAGGGTTGAACAATATCTAATCTGTAGTTTTTTTTTGGACATCATAAACGGTGAACCACTATTTTCTCATAAAAAAAAGCTGTAATTTTATTCTGTGTTAGAAATGCTTAAATAAGGGTGAATGCAAGAGGCTAAAAAAAGGCCAAAACATCTATATTTGTACCTTACTGTTGTATTTCTATTTCAAAATACACGTCAACGCTTTGTTTTTCGCGTAAATAAACTGACACACAAATTTGTTTCACTTGTAATGCCGCCAAATATCTCGACCCTGTTTGGGTTGTGATATTTGGCAGCATTTAAATAGAATTTCAAATATTTTCCGTCCTCATTTATTTCAATATAATAACGGTAGGAAGAAATTACAGTAAGTGCGCAAATTTTGCAACCACATTTTTTTAAAACATATTATTCATTAAAAGCTAGGTTTCAAATATTTTAAGTCAATAATTACATCAATTTCAATTATATTTAACTTATAAATAATGATGCAAGAGTGGTATAAGATTTTTTTAAATGTTGATCAGGTATTTTTATTTTGATACGCCTGTCTGACGTATTGTAAGAGATATAACATCCAAATCTTGGTGCCTCTTTAGAAAAAAAGGAACAGTTTTAATGTTCGTAGTGTGCGCTACCTTAATATTGTCAACCTCTTTGGCGTTATTTGAGAATCCATAGTGTAGTCTAGGGATGAGACTCGAATCCAAAATTAACATTTGAATCAGTTGGCATGACAGCCAAAAAATTCCAATTACGATTCCACGTGATTCGGGTTTACCCATAGAATAAGAACAATATATTTCTATGGGTTTACCCTTGATACTAATTTGGGGTTCGATTCAAATCAACTTATATAAAAAATGATGATTTGAATCCGATTCGAAGTTCGACTATTAAAATCCCTAGATGATACTTATATTACTAATAGATATTTTTTTGTTGTTTATATCTATATTAATCAACTTATTGCGAACTTCTAGCAAGGTCATTGTGATGAGGTGCCGTACTAAA
The DNA here is from genome assembly GCA_019425675.1 of Leucinodes orbonalis. Classification (NCBI taxonomy): domain Eukaryota; kingdom Metazoa; phylum Arthropoda; class Insecta; order Lepidoptera; family Crambidae; genus Leucinodes; species Leucinodes orbonalis. Next base: position 31,218 of record PQWD01003937.1, on the reverse strand, counting down.
AGCAATAGGCAGGTATTACTAAATGAAACTAGAGTAAATGTTCATGGTTTAAATGTTTCAAACAAAATAATTCACAACAAAGTAAGAAGTACGGTAATGAAAAGATGTTTTAGAAATCCCCTTTTCACAATTCCGGTAAGTAGGTAGCTTCTACAGACTACAGAACGTTGATAAAACAATAAAAAAATCCTTGTGACGTCATGTCTTGTCCAAATTACAAAAGCAAGTATAATACTTAATGAGAAAAACAAATACTTAAGCAACTTTAAAAAGTCTTCAGACTGAGTTTTTCATAACAAGAATGTTTCAAAATCATTTCATTATCCCAAAAACATTTAAAAAAAATATATTTTAGTTTGTAAGAAATAAAACTTGAATAACTTGATTACTTCGTCATTAAGGTTGTCCACTTAACGCTGATTGGAACCAATGATATGGGTTCAAAACGTACTTGAATATTCGAATCTAACTCGGAGTAACTAGACAGGAGACGTATTCATGCTATTACCCCTCTGCTGTATGCGATGGATTCAGAATCTTGCGTAAATTTATTAGCAAACCAACAACCAATAGCCCTCACACGCTAGACATGTGCAAAATCGTTACTTTTCAGTCACCGTGACAGTCGCGACAGTGACTCAAAAGTAACGTCAAAAAATAATCGTTACTTTGTCACGCCAGTCACAGCGGTCACTCTCGGCACAATAAGTTTCCTAGGTTACAAATTCCGTTCCTTTCAGTATGAAAGTTATTGTCACCGTTGTCACTCTGATCACGATACACGATTCAAAAGGTCGTCATGAGCAACTGTTTGCTTTTTGGTACTATGCAAGAAACAGAGCATAAGTTAATTCGTTCATACTTTTACAGGCTTATGTCTGCCGCATTAAATTTTAAAATTATTATAAATAGATGTCAATTGATGCAAGTTTTTTACTATCGTAAACTGTTTTCTCGTACCATTTAGTAGACAGGGAAAGCTGGTTTTATTTCATAAAAATAGATAATGTGGCGTGTTTATTATTTTGAATCATCTATTTACAATGATTTAAAAGTAACATTATAATTTCATTTTTTAAATCAACTGCTTGCATGATAAGTGATAACACTTGGGTACGATTGTAATTTCAATAGTTTAAAAATGTATTTGAAATAATTTATCTTCTACATGCATATATCATGACGCATTAAATATATAATCCGCCGATTTAAATTGAACTTAGCTCTGTGGAATGTTATTATACTGTCTTTTTCTATCGCATTATCTACTGTTGTCGTTTGAGTGCAGCTGGCGAAGCGAAAGCCGATTCGCCGAATGGCCGACCGAGCCAGTCATGATGACTCACGCAACGACTATAGTGACAACTGTGATCAACGCTCCGCGCGAGCCGGCTAGATGACGTCACAACGTCAACGTGACTGACGTGACTACTGTGATCAGTGCTCCGCACGGAACGACCAACGTTATTTAGGAACGTTGTTCCTCGGTGACAGATCACGGTGATCACTTTTGTTAGCGGATCACAGTGATTTTTTCACTGTGACGTTATTTATCACCCATCTCTATCACACGCTGCCAGTACGCGACTGTGAGCAGAGCTCCATGAAAATACCGATTTGTACTGTATTTCGTGTTCGAATAAATCTAAAAAAATTGTATAATAAAAGGGATGGAGTTATATTTAATTTCTAAATATATTTTATTTATTTTCTATTAAAATTACGAAGAAAAAACAAGATTTCCTTCTTTAAATATTTAAATTCTATTGGTACTTGATGTTGTCACGTGACTACTATGCAACTTGGACACTATAAATATGTTGTGTTTACATTTTGAAACGAATTTAATGGAAATTGGTTTTTGTTATTATATACTAGCTACCCGCCCCCGCTTCAAGCGAGTGCAATGGTGACATTTTTTAATTAATCACAGTCACCGTAAATATATAAAAACATAATCGTGGATGTACCACCTAAATTACTACTAATATAGAGGTGTGATAAATCTTTCGAAAGGACATTTAGGTTGTAAAAATAGCAAAATTTGAACATACATATATTGTTATATTTATTTAGCTTCTGCCCGTGCGGTCTAGTGTCGTAGCGGTCTACCCACGAAGAACATCTCTCATCAACCTGACTTCACGCACAACTTTTGAATTTCTTCACAGTGGTGCCCAGGTTTTCTCACGATGTTTTCCTTCACCGTAAGAGCGTCGGATAACGTACATATAATCACGAAAATTCAATTGATACGTGGCGGAGTTTGAACCTCAGTCCTCCCGGTAGGAGGCAATAGTCCACACCATTGAGTCACCGACGCTCACAAGAAGAAGAGAACCTCCATAGAACTTGACTGTGTTTTACCAATGTTAGCTTAATAGTCTTTATCAAGTATCAAGTTTGCAGTTTACCTATACCAAAAGCTTTCCTGGATGATATTATTATTTGTGTGTTTGCAGTTTACCTATACCGAAAGCTTTCCTGGATGATACAATAAATATATGTTCGGGTGCACAGTTAAGAGTTATTTTGATTATTTTCATAGTGCACTTAAAAACTGAATTTAGAAAAATATGAACACCTTTTATAGCTTGTAGGCCCAAAACTTTGGTCCAATTTAAACAATACAATACAAACTTACATCGCTTGTATCATACATTTAAATAGTAGACAAAAACTATCCCATGTAACAAACAAAATGTATTTAATAATTATAAGAATATGTTTAATAAAAATTCTCAAACCATCGATATCTAGTTACTTCGAGGAATCTAACGTTCATTTGAATTTGAACCAACCAAAAACCTCATCGAATTATTATAGTCTGTTTTTTTACAAGTGGATTAATTTGACATTTCCAGTGTTGCACAGTTCTGTCTGTTTTTTAATAGTGATGTATTTCAATCGGGAAATTAGATTAACGATTTTATTTTATGATGTGATATAAATTCCTGATTTGTAAATGATTTCCACATATTTCTTATGAAAATTTAGGTCAATATGTGATAAAAAAAATTGGGTGACCAGTATTGACAAGTCTCGTTGCAAATCTTGTGAGGAACAAAGGTAAAAAAAAGGTAAGTAACCTTTCGTATTAATATTTATCGTTACAAAAAGGTAGATGTTTATTTCTTTATTTACTAGTGCCCCAAAAACATCTGAACTGGTTTCATTGAAATTTGGGATGGATGGAACGAAACGTGACCGCGATATCCACATGGAAATAGTTACTTAGACTAAATTAATTTAAAATTAAATAGAATATAAAAAGAATATAGACGTTTGTAATTATTGATTATATTTTTATTGTAAAAAAATTGCTTGTGCAAATATTTGTTTAGTTCAATTTTACGATATCCGTACTAATAATATAAATGTGAACGATGAGTAACGCTGTCTGTCTATTTGTTACGCTGAAAGGATTTCATTGAAATTTGGTATGGTGATAGATAGTAAACAAGAATAGGTTTTACGCTACATTTTATTTAATTTTAACCCCTCAGTTCTCTTAAATGGGCGTTGGAAGTTTGTATGGAACGTTCCGCAATTTTTGAAGTAGAGCGCTAAAATTTTGTATGTGGATTATTGTCATAAAAAAAAATACATTTTTTTTTCCAAAATACTCCCCCAAAGCCTTCAAAAAGCGGTGGAAATAGTATATGCGACTTTTTGGAGTTTTAAAGGTAGGAAGCTTAAAAATGGTATGCGCACTATTTGTCACAAACGATAAATCTTGCATATTGCGTTGTTCCCAAAAGCTTTAAAAGAGGGATTTATACAGAAAAATTCGAAAATTTAAAATTTAGGTGCTCAACTGAAAGACGTATGACTTCGTGTACAAATCAAATTTTGCATATTTTTTAAAAATCAACCCCCCAAACTTTTAAGTGGGGAAGAGGGGATATTATACCGGAAATTTTTCAGTTTTCAAAGGTAGGTCAAAGATTCATATGCAGTATAAGTCTCATAAAAATAATGCAGAATCAGTTTTCTTCACAAATCCACCCCCCAGTCTTAAAAGTATGATGGAACTTGACAAACGATTTTTCGCAGTTTTAAGGTAGGTAGGAAGCTAAAAATTAGTATACAGACCACTTTTCATCAATAAAAATATGCGGTATCATTTGCATTTTCACAAGTTTACCCCTAAAGCCTTAAAAGTGGGGTGACAATTTTAAATAGGTCTTTTCGTAATATTCAAGGTAGCTAAAAATTGGCATGCAGACTTTTTCCCTTTGACAAAAAATGGATATACATACTAATATTATCATCATCATAACATCGGCATAGAAAGAAGCCTTTGTGAGAAAGGTTCAGGCTCTAGACTATCTCTGTACTAAATTTGATCAAAATTGGTTCAGAAGTTAAGGCGTAAAATAATCGACTTTATAATATTAAGAAGAAGGGATTACTACGTAAGTATATTAAAATAAAACCTACGGTTTTAACTGATTAAATATTTCGTGCGCTAATAAAAAAAATGTCAGGCATTTTCTTAGCATGATTTCACCTGGAAAAGTCTAATAATTGCTAAACGTACGGTATAAAATTTAACATTGAAAATTACTAAATTCGATTTGCGACTATTTGTCTTAGTTTCAAATTTATCTCCATCCGATTTTTTAGTCTCCAGTAATAAAAACCGAATTTTTCGATTGAAACCGGTTTTGCGTAAAGCACTATTAAATTTAAGCTGGTATCATTATTTTGGAGTTTGACATTAGGGATTGTCAGATTACTCCTTTTTGGTTTTTCTTCTCGTTAGACGATACGGGCATCGAGTTGATAAATTACTCCACGGGTATAAAAAACAGACTATAGAATCAAACGTCATTCGAGCCGAGCCCCATCACTAGTTTAGTCTGTGGTATGAATGAATGAATGAAATGAAATAATTTGAATGACATTTCTTAATAAATCTAACAATCCTAATATTTTTTATTTTTCATTAAAATCTTAGAAATATCTTAGAACACTGTAGAACACTTTTAATTGTTGAGACGTTTCCTAAGTGAATAGGAATAATAATCACAATGCATTCATATCGGATTATGGACATGTTTCAATAATGATATAGGTTTTCACAAGCATCAAAACCGACAGTGATTATGGCTTTGAACATAAAAGATTTTTGCAGGCTATGTGCTAAAAAAGATGATTTTACAAAAGATGTGTTTGAATCAGATAACCACAGCGTTTTAAAATTAATTAAAGATCTAGTGCAAATAACTGTACGTATGTTAAAAATTCTGGTGCTTTTGATAATGCTATATGTTCTAATAATTGGTTTCATTTTAAATAATTTTCAGATACAAGAGAATGATGATCTACCTACTAAAATCTGTTTGAACTGTGAGGAAAGAATGGTGTCTTTTCAATTGTTTGTTTTAGAATGTTTTAAAGCCCAAGAAAAGCTAAAATCAATGTATTTAGAGGATGCAAATTATTTAGAAAACATTAGGGTCAAAGATGAAATATTAGATTTTGGAATCTCACTGATAAAATCAGAGGTAAGTTTCCCAGGGTTAATTTTCTTCACCCCTTGGGCAGTTAATTTTAATCAATCAATTTTCTATTCAAACCAATTTCTTACCTGAAGAGGGGTTAATTAATTATTGGTAGTTGATTAACAAGACTATTTTAGATAGAAATTTCAGAGCATTTTTAGTTAACTTACAATTCAAGGAGTGTAAATAACCTGAAAAGAGTATTTATTAACCTTAATAAAATTGTAGTTAATGACTTAGATGGTGGTAAATTGAAATACCAAATTAGGAATTACAAAATTGTATTAGTCAAAATTGTTATAATTTTCTACTGCAACATACAAGACTACCACACAACATGGCTTGGGGAAATGCAGATTGGTGGATAAATTCTAGTGTTGCTTATTTTTTTTAATATGTGTTGTTTTAGCTTTTAATATAAAATCTTTGCTCCAGGTAAAAGATGAACTTAGTGCAGAAGATGTTGTCTTGCGTAAGTAAGAAATTTATTCCTTACAAATTGGATTTTTTGATACCTAAGTTTTAAGTTGTTATTCAAATAAACTTGGACTGAAATTAGAGAAAAATATAATCACTTAGCATTGGTGGCTTAATGGTGTGGATTGTTGCCTTTCTAAAGGGAGGGTGCAGGTTCAAATCCCGCAACATACCAATATGTTATCAAATTTTTGAAATTATACATACATTATCCGACACTGTTATGGTGAACGAAAACCCACTGAGGAAACCTGGCACGCCATTGAAGAGATTCAAAGGTTTTTCATGAGTCGACCAATCCGCACTGGGTCCGCGTGGATGACTAAGGCCTATAACCCCTTATGGGTAGGCTCGTGCCCCTCAATGGATACATATGATGGTGGTGATAATCATTTAAATGA